>CATIWR010075873.1:0-22057 GCA_949677035.1 Omphalea diandra | reverse complement strand
AAAATCTTACTTTATCATCATGAATTGATTTGGTGTATTGAAATAGGTCCTCGAGGCATTGAGGATAATAGTGGGAACAAGCCAGGACCATCCACAGCTAAATAAGCGTGAAGGAGGAAGTAAGTAAATAGCTAATGGTACTAGATGTGTGATGGGTTAAATGCCATATACTTCAATGGAATGAAATGTTATTTAATGCAATGAGATTGTGGTATACATCGATGAAAGATTGTTATATTCTTAATTTATTTATTTTTATGAGATGTTGATAAATTATGACTGAAAAATGAGAGTGTGTGGTGATATGAGCTTCCAAAGTTACGGGTGTTATTATTAGTTATTATATTGTTGAAATTTTGTTGGATTTATAGTTGATTGGTTGAAAAGCTAATACTTGATGTTGCTGGCAAGTAAAACTATTTGATAGCCTGTGTGGCAATAAAATGTGATAGCCTGTGTGGCAATAATATTTGATAGCATGTGTGGCAGTAACATTTGATAGCCTATGTGGCAATGAGATCTATAGCCTGTGTGGCAATAATATTTCTAGCATATGTGGCAACTAAAATTGAAAGCCTTTGTGGCAGTAATATCTATAGCCTATGTGGCAGAAATTTATGACAGCATGTGTGGTAATAACCTTTGACAGCCTATGTGGTATTTAAGAATAAACACTATTTATTTCGTACATGGATATAATGATGAGTTATAAATAATAAAATGTTTGATATGTTATTTGAGATTAAAGTATCGTTATGCATTTACTTACTGAGATGCAAACTCACTCTTTTGCATGAAATTTTATTTCAGGAAGAGTAGACTAAAGACTGTGTCCAGTTATATTTCAAGGTTGCTGTCTAGCAGTCTAAAAGAGGTTGGGTCAGTATGTAGTCTATTAGTATTCCAACTGGTTTAGTCATGTATACTTTATTGTTAATAGTGACTATGTTGTGAACAAGAGACATTGTGTGAAAAAAAAAATATGATAAATAAATGATAATTGAATTAAGGTCTTTTAACAATAATGGATAGACTTGGAGCAGTAAATGACGATTTTAAATGGGATGTCACATTATAAGTGTTGGGTGTGAGCATTAAATACCAATTGTAAGAAAGGTTATAGTATGAGCCTGTGAAAACACTTAATAGAGGTTATTGTGTAAGCCTTGAAAACACATAGTGTAAAGATTATTGTGTGTGCCTTGAAAACACATAGTGTAAAGGTTATTGTGTGAGACTTGAAAACACAAAGTGTAAAAGTTAGGTGTGAGCTTAGAAACACCATTATGAGTTAGTGAAACACCCAATTGCAGAGAATTGGGGAGTGGACGTAGGGTCGATTATACCCGAACCATTATAAATCGTGTGCCTCATTTTCTTCTCCTTTTTTACCTTTATCTAAATTTTTTTATACACCAATTTAACGCCCTCCCCTTCTTAGTGCCTAGGGCCAACATCCCTTTTGGACATGATCTCTAAAGAAATGGTGTCTAATATCTATGTGTTTGCTCCTAGAGTATTGGATGGGATTCTTAGAAACATTGATAGCACTCGTGTTATCATATTTAATAGGAATGTGATCAATCACTTTGCCAAAATCCTTTCATTGTTGTTTCATCCAAAAGACTTGGAGTAACAATAACCTACAACAACATACTTGGCTTCTACGGTGGATAAGGAAATCGACACTTGCTTTTTGCTAAACCAAGATACTAGGCATTCTCCTATAAATTAGCAAGTCTCAAAAGTGTTTTTTCTATCTAACAAACTACCTGCATAATCTACATTTGAATATCCTATGAGACTAAAGGATGAATCCCTATGATACCATAGTCCTAAGTGAGTTGTGACATGCAAATACTTAAAAATTCTCTTAACATAATTTAAATGAGACTCTTTAGGAGAGGATTAGAACCTAGTACATATACATACACTAAACACGATATCTGACCTAAAAGTAGTAAGATAAAGTAGAGATCCGATCATACCTCAATATCTCTTTTCATCTACCATCTTACTCGATTCATTTTTGTCTAGCTTGATGGTACCACTCATGGGGGTTTTGGCTACTTTACAACCATCCATGACAAATTTCTTAAGTATCTCCCTTGTGTATTTGGCTTGGTTGATGAAGCTCCCTTCTTTGGTTTGCTTGATATGTAGACCAAGAAATAACTTGAGCTCTCCCATCATGCTCATTTCGAATTCCTTAGTCATACACTTAGCAAAATCCTCACAAAGAGACTCATTGGTAGCACCAAAAATGATATCATCAACATAAATTTGTATAATTAGTGTATCATGATTATGCATTTTTACAAATAGTGTGGTGTCCACCTTTCCATTTTCAAAATCATTTTTCAAAATAAATGAACTAAGCCTTTCATACCAAGCTCTTGGAGCTTGTTTCAATCCATATAACCTTTGTTCAATTTAAAAACATGATTGGGAAAACAATGACTCAAAACCAGGAGGTTGTTCAACATAGACTTTCTCCTCAATAATTCCAATAAAAAATGCACTTTTTACATCTATTTGAAAAAGCTTAAAATTTATGTGGCATGCATAAGCTAAAAGTATCCTAATAGTCTCTAATCTTAGAATGGGGGCAAAAGTCTCATCATAATCTATGCCTTCCTATTGGTTGCATCCCTTAGCAACCAATCTAGCTTTATTCCTTGTGATAAGACCTTACTCGTCTAACTTGTTCCTAAATACCCATTTGCAACCTACAATAGAGTGTTCTTTAGGCCTAGGGACAAGTTCCCATACCTTATTTCTCTCAAATTGGCTGAGTTCCTCTTGTATAGCAAACACCCAACTCTCATCATCAAGAGCCTTATCAATTGATTTTGGCTCAAGTTGAGAAACAAAATCAAGATTATTATCTAAATGATTAAGTTATGATCGAGTACTTACACCCTTCAAGGTATCACCGATGATCAAGTCCTTGGGGTGATATTTGAACAATTTTCAATCTTTGGGTAAATCTTGACTTGGCTCATCTTTTTATTAATGTTGTGGCTCCTTATCTACTTTTGATGATTCACCTCCTTCCTTGTTTTCATCCTCTTTTCTTGTAGTTTCTTCCAATTCCAACTTTTCAAATTCACCTACAAGATCATCAATAAAAACACTTTTCCTATGATCAAGTTTACTAGATTCATCAAAAACAACATTCATATACTCTTCAACTACCATTAAACTCTTATTAAAGACTCTATAAGCCTTGCTAGAGGTGGAATAGCCTAAGAATATACCTTTTAATGGTATTGGAATCAAATTTCCTAAGATTATCCTTGGTATTCAATATATAGCACTTGCAGCCAAATACTCTTAGGTATGATGATATCTTGGGTTTTCTACCATTCCATAGCTCATAAGATGTTTTATTAAGAATGGGTCTTTTAAAAATTGTATTTGCAATATAACACAAAGTATTAATGGCTTCGGCCTAAAGGTAATTCGGTAAAGAATACTCATTGAGTATGGTTCTAGCCATTTCTATTAGTGTTATATTTTTCCTCTATACGACACCATTTTGTTGTGGTGTTATAGGAGTTGAATAATTATGGAAAACTCCATTCTCCAAACAATAAGTTTCAAAAGACTCATTTTGAAATTCCTTTCCATGGTCACTTCTAATAGAAGAAATGAAGTAACCCTTTTGAACTCTTTTTGTTTGAACTCTTTTTGCAAACCTTTTGAAATCATCAAAAGTATCATTCTTATGAGCTAAAAAGGACACCCAAGTAAACCTAGAGTAATCATCAGCTACGACTAGTGTATAATGTTTTCCACCTAAGCTAGTACTTTTAGTGGGTTCTATCAAGTCCATATGAATTAGTTGAAGAGGTCTAAAATAACTTACAACATTTTTAGCTTTATGGACTGCTTGATGTTGCTTCTCCATTTGGCAATGACCACATGTCTTGTCTTTAGTGAAATTTAGCTTAGGAAGGCCTTCCACTAACATTCCTTTAGATAGGTATCGTAGGAGATCCATGCTTGCATGTCCAAGCCTTCTATGCCATAACCAAGCTTTATTGCTCAAATACATAAGACACTTAAAGGATTGGTTAGCCAAATTGTCTAAGTCAATTTAGTAGGTATTTCTTTTCCTTTCACCCTTGAAAATAACCTCATCATCCACTAATGTGGTGACTCGACATTCCCTAGAATCAAATGTGACTTTATTACATTTGTCACACAATTGACTTACACAACAAATTATTTTGTAAGCCATTAATTAATAAAACATTATCCATCAAGGAATAACCATTCTTACCAATGGTTCTAATGCCAATTACCTTACCCTTGGCATTATTACCAAATGTGACATTTCCACCTTTTTTTTCCTTCAATGTCATGAATAGCTTTCTATTTCCCATCATATGCTTAGAACATCCACTATCCACATGCCAATTGCTGGATTTGTTGGTGGTTGCCACACTTCCCTACATAATAAAAGTAAGTCACCTTTTTCTTAGGTACCTAAGCATACTTAGGTCTTAGGAGGTTAGGAGTTGAAGGGTCCTCTAATTTGAGATGAGCCTTCCTAATAAAACAATAAATATTAACATGCCCAAATTTCATGCAATAATGACATTGGATTTAGAATTAGGAGTCTTTCTCATATGTACAAACTTAGTATTAGTAGGCTTTTTCATACTTTGATTATGTGAGTGCATGCATGTGCACGAGTGATGAGAAGTAGTAGAGAATTATTTGTGTTTGTGTATGCCAGCATGCTTTTTGTTATAGATTTCAGCATGATTGGCTCTTTGAGTATTAGCTCTTGAGCTTTGGGGAGTCTTCCCTTTGCCCTTAGGCTTAGGAGGCTTAGTGCTAGGAGCACTTTTCTTCCCAATTACCTCAAGACTTGAGGTTTGAGTTTTTGATGGTCTAACAAATGTAGTATGTGATGATGAAGAGGCTTCATTGAAGCATAAACCATGTCTAATCAATGGTGGCCTTTGAGACACAATCATTGTGTCCAATGCCTCATTTCCTTTGTGAAACTTAGAGATTAAACTTCTAAGCTCAATGAATTCTCCTTTTAAGGAGTCATTATGTTTTCTCAATGAAGCCAATGATGAAGATGATTTGGAAAGATTTTCCATATATTTTTTGAGCTCATCATTTGATGCTCTCAATTCGCTTATAAGATCATTGAGGGATTTATAATAATCTTCTAATTTTACAATTTTCTTATAAGACTTCATTTGTGACTTGTATTTGTCACATCTCATAGCGAGAGCCTCTAAAAGATCTTTATCTATCTCGTGAAAATCATCAAAATCTGAATGAGAGTGGGATGAAGTACTTACCTCATTTGGAGAGCCTTCTTGTGCCATGAAGCAAATTTTGGCATCTTCTCCTTCTTTTTCATCTTCAATTGAGCTATCATCCCCAATGGCTGAGAAACTCTTCTTCTTCTCCTAATCCCATCTCTTATTCTTTATCTAGGGACAATTGTATTTGATGTGGCCTTGCTTTCCATACTCATGGCAAGTGACTTCATTAGATCTCTTTCTAGGACTATGAGTTGTCTTTTTGAAGCTTTTTCTCTTTTTTCTTCTTCTAATTAACTCCTTTGTCCTTTCTGAGAGCATTGCTAGCTCTTATTTTTCTTTATCACTCTTCATCACTAGAGGTTATTTCTATCTCCTTCTCCTTGGTTGAGGATTTGAGTGCTAAGGTTCTTATTTCTTTTTCTAATTTTTCTCATTGGCCCCTTAATTTCTTCATTTGCTCATCCTTTTATAAAGCTAACTCGTGAGTTAAGAGATTGCATATCAACACATCCGTAGGAACATTTCCAATCTTCGGGTTAGACTCTTAAATGTTGCATACTCTTATACCAACTTTATATATTAGAAGTGTTTTAAGGATTTTCATGTTTACCTTATAGTTAGTGAGAGTCCTTTCAAATTTCTTCATATTTGAGATGATGGATAGCAGTCTATTCATCATTTCAGTGATGCTTTCATGGTTTTTCATCATAAAGAGCTCCCATTTTATCACGTACATCTCTAATCTGCTTGATTTAACAAGTGTTGTGCCCTCATGATAGTTTTTAAGAGTCTTCTAAATGGCATGTGGTGTTTGACAATGTTGCACTCTTCCAATCACTTTCCTAGAGAGAGAGCTTAGAAGAATAGCCATTGGCCTCTTATTTTTGCCATTTGACCTCCTATAGGCTTCAACCCAATCTTTCCTTGGAATGACTTCTTCAATTCCATTCACTGCTTTATAGGGTGGCTTCTATTCTTTGATAACTACATCCTAAAGTCCACTACATTTGTATCAAGATAAATTTCCATCCTATACTTCTAATCAGTATAGTCGGATCCATCAAAGTAGGGCTTGAGGTGAGTGGATTCCCACTTGTGCCATGATCTTTGCTAACCCAATTAAGGCTTATTTGTGAGACTTTTCTTTGATACCACTTGTTGGCCCTAGGCACTAAGAAGGGAGGGTTGAATTATTGTTTAAATAAAAATTAAAATGAGGGATAAAGAAAGAGTAGAAAAGAAACATAAGGATTTATAGTGGTTTACGTATTAATCAACCCTACATCCACTCCCTACTTCTCTATAATTAGGTGTTTCACTATCTGAAAATGGTGTTTCCAAGCTCACACCTAACTTTTACACTTTGTGTTTTCGAAGCTCACATAATAACCTCTCTTACAAGTGTTTTCTAAGGCTTACACTAAAACCTCTCTTAAGTATTTTCACAGACTCACACTAAACCTTTCTTAAATGTTTTTATAGGCTCACACTAAAACCTACTACAATTGGTATTTAATGCTCACACCAAACAATCACTTAAAGCATAAAGAAGAATTGAAAGAATGAGTAGCAAATTTACAAGAGTTTTGTTGCAAGTTAATGAATTCTCTTGCATTTACATCTATTTGGTTGAGTATTTATAGCTCATACCCACCGAAGAGATGTTAGACAATGACACTTATTAAATCTTCAAGACATGCTATGCAGATTCTACATTAATTACATGACAGATGGGAGTCACGGTCGCTACTGAAGATTCGTAGTCGCGACATTCCAATTTTCATATGGGAGCTAAAAATTGCAGCGAAAAACCCCGTTTGTGTCTAAGGGTTAGTCCATATGTCAGCTCCTCATTGGTTCACCATAAAAATATAACTGTTGCTTTCTACCTACCCATAAAAGTTGCGATCGCAATTAGTCATTGTATAGGATGCGATTGAGGCGTGAATTCTTTTATTTGAAGGAGAGTTTTCATCTTCATGAATCGAGATCGCTACCCACAATGTCGCACTCATGAATTTTTTTTCTTCAGTGGATACCTGGGACACTTAGCACGTTGTGCTTATGGACTTAGTTCCCTCTTCAGTCACTATGAAATTCGTAGTCGCAACTAAGATGCGACAGAGACTGCGAATTCGTTTAAGACTTTGACACTCCTATCTTTTAATGAGTCACGACAGTGATGTTGCCCGTGAATTCATTTGGCCTAGTTTCACCCTATTCTTGAGCTAAGCCATGATCACAAATTGAAAGTTATTGACCTCAAATTTGGATGAACTTTACCTTCTTAAAGATTATGAACTCCATCCAGCTTCTAATTTGAAAATCTAACTTAATTATGCAAAACAACACTTAATGGCAACACTAGGATTGATCAATCTCCTTTGTTAAGATCAAAAGAGGTCTAAGACTTAGGATTAACCATCCTAGTCCAACAACAATGTTTCTTGGTGGGCTTAACAAAGGCATTGCAAATCAAATAGAGATGTACCCCTACAATGACTTAGAGAATTTTTACCATTTAGCCATTATGATTGAAAAACAACAGAGGTGTAAGCTTTCTAGGCCCACTTTCTCTTCTTTTTTGGTAATAACAAGTCTAAAGTTGGTGATAAACCCATTAGTAGACCTAAGCACAAAATACCCAAGAAAGAAGGAAGGAAGACCAACTATCTAACCAAAGTCGAACCAACAACACCCAATAAGCCAAGCTCTATAAAATGTTTCAAGTGCTAAGGGAGAGGACACATGGCCTATGAATGCTCCAACAAAAGGACCATGGTGTTTAGAGATTGCAATACTACAAGTGAGGATAAAGATGATGGAGTATAAATTGACTCCAAGATGCTTGTATTAGAAGATGCTAGTGATGTGGATGATTTTGAGGACCCCAATGAGGTAACAAGTAAAGAAATTGTTGTGACTATATGTTCTTTAAATGCCTATATTGAAAATGATTAAGACTAAAGGGGCAAATTTTTTTCATGCTAGGTGTAGAATTAATGGCAACTTGTGTCTTATTGTAATTGATGAGAGTAGTTGCACTAATGTAGCTAGCACTTATCTTGTTGAAAAATGGGATTGCCAACCTTGAAAAATCTTAAACCTTACCACCTAAAATGGTTAAATAAGAGTGGGGAAATTAAGGCCACCAAGCAAGTTAGGATTGCATTTACAATTGCAAATATAAAGATGAGGTTCTATGTGATGTTACACCTATACAACCTAGTCACATGCTTTTGGGATATCCATGGCAATTTGATAGAAGGAAAATTCATGATGGGTTTATTAATTTGAATAAGTTTGAATTTGAGGGCAAACACATTGCATTATCTTTTTTTTTTTTATCTCATTCCCAAATCTGTGCAAATCAAAAAGTCTTAAGAGAGAGAGAAATCGTGCATAAATAAGAAAAAGAAAAATTAACACGACAAAAGAATAGGAGAGAGAAAACCAAAGAGCGACGCGAGATTGGAATGGTAAAAGGATAACAAAGAGAGGATCCCTAAAAAAAGGTAAAGGGCATGCAAAAGGAAAGTGTGTGAAATGACTCTTTTGTGCAAAAAAGAGAGAAGTAAGGAAAGACTATCAAGCCTAAACACCCATGTTTTTGATAATGTACAAAGAAGCTTATTTTTCTACTAACAACTTAACTATTTCCTTGCCTAGTATGTTTGTTTCTCTTTTACAGGATTATGATGACTTATTTCTCGAAGAGATGCCTAAAAGAGCAACACCTTTAAGAGGAATAAAACATTAAATCGACTTTATTGAAAGCTCTCAAATTCCATATAGGCCATCCTATATGAGTAATCTCAAGGGGAGAAAAGAGCTTCAAAGGCAAATTGATGAGCTAATGGAGAAAGGTTTAGTAATGAAAAGTATGAGTCCTTATGTTGTTCTTGTTTTACTTATGCCTAAAAAGGATAGAACATGGAAAATATGAGTTGATTGTAAGGCTATAAATAATATAACTGTTAAATATAGACATCCTTTTCCTAGGCATGATGATATGTTTGATGAATTGCATGGAGCTAAAATGTTTTCCAAAATTGATTTTAATAGTGGGTATCATCAAATTAGGAGAAGGCAAGAAAATGAGTGGAAACTACTTTTTTATGAGTGGTTAGTTACGCTTTTTGGTTTGACTAATGCACCTAGCATTTCATGAGATTAATGAAACATGTTTTGTGAGCCTTTCTTGGTAAGTTTGTAATTGTGTACTTTGATGATATTCTTATATATTCTCAATCTTTGGAAGATCTTGTTAAGCATGTTAAGTTAGATTTTGATATTTTGAGAAAGGATAAGTTATTTGCTAACCTTAAGAAGTGTTCTTTTTGTATAAGCAAAGTTGTGTTCCTTGGTTTTATGATGAGTGAGCAAGGAATTGAGGTAGATGAAGAAAAGATCAAGGCTATCAAGGACTAGCCTATGCCAAATAATGTTGGAAATGTGTGTTCTTTTCATAGCTTGGAAAGCTTTCATAGGTAATTTGTTAATGATTTTACTACCATAGTTCACCATTAGTCGATAAGATAAAAAAGAATGTTGGCTTCTATTGGATTGCACAAGAGATTGCTTTTTCTTTACTTAAATCTAAATTAACTAGTGCATGTTTATTTTCTTTGCCTAATTTTTCTAATAGCTTTGAAATTAAATGTGATGCCTCATGTATAGGAATTGGAGTCGTGCTCATGCAAGAAGGAAAGCTTATTGCCTATTTTAGTGAGAAAATTAATGAAGCATCCCTGAGCTACACAACCTATGATAAGGAGATGTGTGATTTGATATGAGCCTTACAAACATGGTAGCACTACCTATGGTCTAAATAATTTGTTATCCATACCAAACGTGAATGTCTAAAGTATGTAAAGAGGCAATAAAAACTCAATAAAAGACATGCCAAATCGAGTGAGTTCATAAAATTGTTTCCATATGTTATAAGGTACAAACTAGGTAAGGAAAATATTGTCACTGATGCTTTATCCTGAAGGTATGTGTTTCTTTCTACTTTGGATGCTAAGTTATTAGGATTTGAATACATCAAGGAGTTCCATAAACAAAACCATGACTTTAGCTGATTATATGTTACTTGTGAAAAGTTTATCATGAAAGTATTTTAGGCATGATGGGTTCTTATTTAAGGATAACAAGTTATGTGTGCCAAATTGCTCATTGCGAGAATTGCTTATGACGAAAGCACATGGAGGGGGATTGATGAGACATTTTGGGGTACAAAAGACTTTAGATGTCTTGCATGAACAATTTTACAAGCTAAATATGCGATTAGATGTTGAAAAGATTTTTAATAAATGTGTTGCAAGTAAACAAACTAAGTCTAAATCTAAACCACATGGATTATACATGCCTTTACCTATTCCTAGCATACCTTGGATTGATATTTCAATGGACTTTATTTTGGGTTTAACTTGGCATAAAAAAGGCAATGATTCCATTTTTGTTATTGTTGATAGCTTTTTCTAAAATGGCACACTCTATTCCATGTCGTAAAATTGATGATGCCATTAATGTCGCAAACTTGTTTTTCAAAGAAATTGTAAGATTACATGGTATGCCTAAAACTATTGTTACTGATAAGGATACAATATTTTTGAGTTTCTTTTAGAAAACTATATGAGAAAAGTTGGGAACTAAGTTGTTATTTTTTACTACTTGTCACTTCTAAACCGATGGGCAACTTGAAGTTGTGAATCGAACTTTAGGACAATTGTTGCATATGATGGCTAGAAAGAATTAAAAAACATGGGAAGACTGTTTACCATGCATTTAATTTGTTTATAATCATAATGTGCATTCTTCTACTCATTATTATCCTTTTGAACTTGTTTAATAATTTATTCCTTTGAGTCTTTTGGATTTACTTCCTTTGTTTATAGACATGAGATTAGATTGAGATAGGAAAAAGAAGGTAGAATTTGTTAAGTCGTCACATGAGAAAGTTTATATGAACATTGAAAAAAAGGATGAATAAGTTGCTAAACATACTAATAAAAGGCGTATAAAACAAATGTTTGAACTTGGTGATTGGGTTTAGGTACACTTTAGGAAAGAGAGGTTTTTTAATCCTAGGAAAAGCAAACTTAACCCTATGGGCAATGGACCTTTTCAAGTTTTGGAGGAGGTTAATGATAATGCTTATAAGATAAACTTGCCTAGTGATTACAATGTTACTGCTACTTTTAATGTTACTGATTTATCTTCTTTTGACTTTGATGAAGGTATTGATTTAAGGATGAATCCTCTTAAGGAAGGAGGGAATGATGTAAACATCCATGGCAAGCCCAAAGATCCACTTGAACTTTAAGGCCCAATAATAAATGGAAGGCTCAAAAAGTTCAAAATGCAATTAAAGCATTCATGCAATAAGGAATAACTATTGGACTAGCCTAAGAAGAACAAAGAATGCTTGAAGCCCAATTACATGGAGATGGAAGCTTAGACTCTTCAAAGGACTCATTCAACTTAATCCATTAGAGATCAACATATAGAGAGGCCCATAACCTTTAGCATTTGGCCAAGACACTATTTTGAAAGCTGAATTTCGACCAAACATGAAAGATGGGGCATTAAGTTATGGAACTTATAAGATTATGCTTAGTTGGCTAGATTTTCTTATTATTATATAGATTTCTTTATTAGGATGAAATCACCTTCTTCTTTAATGAGGACCTTTTATTATTTACTTATGTAAGGAAATTTTTTTATAGTTAGAAAACTTTTAC
This sequence comes from Omphalea diandra, assembly GCA_949677035.1. NCBI lineage: Eukaryota > Viridiplantae > Streptophyta > Magnoliopsida > Malpighiales > Euphorbiaceae > Omphalea > Omphalea diandra. Next base: position 10,014 of record CATIWR010075873.1, on the reverse strand, counting down.
TTTTTTTTCCTATTTAGCATAAGAGTATATGTTTCCTAATGAAATAGGGAGATTCAACCAAACATGTAAGGCTTAAATAGGATGTGTTTTCTTAGAGTTTTCTTGAAGCATTATAAAGGCTATAAATAGCCCTTCATATTCGGCTAAGATGGAAAGAATGAACAATATTTCTTTTTAGCAAAATTTTCTTATGAGATTTATCTTTCTTTTTGAATTCTTAATAGGACTTGGTGAGATAGTTGAGTGAGTGCTTAATAATTTCACAAACTTTTTTAATCTCGATCTTAAATTACTTAGTTAATTTAAGGTTGAGATTAACACCTTTAAATATTTATAATTTAGGTTGTTATAAATAAAATTTCTAGAGGTCTAATAGCAATTCAAATATTTATCATGTTTGATCTTTGAATTAAAGCTTGAGACTTGTGTTCTATATATGAAGAAGGATTCAATCAACCTCATTCGTACCACACTTGCACAAAGTATGACTTAAAGTAGGACCTCAATTTCTTTGCTACCCAAACTCTAATGAATGGTAAGTCTTCTTTGCCTAGTTATACTTCTCTTCATAAGATAGTAACTTCTTGCTAAAATAATACACTACATGTTTGTTCCTTGTTCTATTTTCCTGAGCTAACATTCTACTGATAGAGTTGTCTTCTACTGTCAAATGCTAGATCAGTAGTTTTTCAGTCTTCATTGGCTTTAATAATGGTGGGTTAGTCTATTATTCTTTTATTATCTCGAAGACCTTTTTGGTATTATTCATTCCATTTTGATAGCTAGTCCTTCCCCAACAACTTGAAGATGAGTTCATAAATAGGAGTTAGTCTCACTATAAACCGTCTAATATATTTTAAGTGTCTTAAAAAACCTCATATCTTATTTTTTGTCTTAAGCATAGGCATATCCTGAATTGCTTTTATCTTATCTGAATCCACTTTAGTTCCCTTTTTACTAACTGCATGCCCTAATAGCTTAACAGGTGGTCTCGAATGGGCACATTCAGCCTCAAGTTATACTTATCAACTTTATTTAAAAATTTCTCAAAAGCTTTAAAGTGCCTTTCCTTGTTTTTGACTTCACCATTATGCCATCTGCATACACTTCCACCTCTTTATGGATAAACTTATACAATAAGGTAGTTGCCATTCACTAGTATGTTGCTCCTACATTCTTTAAACTAAATGGCATCACTTTATAGCAATACATCCCCCACTGAGTGATAAAAGCCATTTTCACCTTATTCGTGATAGCCATAAGTATCAAATTATATCTAAAAAATCCATCCATGAAAGAATACATAACACATGTTGCAGCACTATTAACTCGTACATCTATATGTGGTAAAGGAAAATCATCCTTATGGCATGCCTTATTCAAATCCTTATAGTCAACATATATCCTCACTCTTCCATCCTTCTTTGGTATTAACAATATGTTAGCTAGCCATTCAGGGTAATCTACAACCTTTAAAAGCTTCGCATTCAATGGGTTAACTACTTATTCCCTAACCAATTGGGCCTACTCAGGTCTTAACCTTCAAAGCTTTTGCTTTACTGGTTTCATGTGCATCTAGGTCAGAATTATTTGTTTTGTAATTCGATTATCAACCCTCGACATGTCTTTATATGTCCAAGCAAAAACCCTTTAATATTTGCTAAGTAATTATTCAAACCTTCTTCACTCTTGTGGTGTGATATCATTATCAATGAGCAAGATTTTTAGATTTTCCTATGTACCAAGGTTAAATGCAGTGGTATGCACATAATAAATGTTAAATAGTCTTATGAAATGATGCATGCTATGCACACTACTATCAGGAAATACATCACATAAATAAGCAAACTTATCATTCATTGCCTTAAACTTAAAAGGAAATACATCATCATCCTCAAAGAGACTATAAATAGGAATATCAGAAGAATTCAGAAAGATAGCTTCCTTTGGTGTAACAACGAATGCCTCTTCTACCTGTGCTTTCTGTCATTTTCCTCCTTATTAGCCAAAAAGCTTGTATTGTTACCCTATACAACATTTGTAGCATTCTTGCCCTTTGTTCCATCTTTGGTTCTTATGAAAGCTTTGAAAATCCCTTCAAAATTCTATTTCATTTGATCATATACTAGCTCAATTTTTAAGAAATCTGCCTAAAGTGTTGCACTTTTCACCATAGTTGGCTCAACCTTTATTGCATGACCTTATATTTCTTCATCACCTATTCCTCAATAGAGTTCACAATCATGCCCTCAATATCTTCTTATTTTAACCTCGTATAAGTAACTTTAATGAACTTACACGGTGCAGTATGCTCCTATTATGAAACCATGAAGGGTTCATTTTGCTTTATCAAGTTAGATTCCTTATTTGGATAATCTTCCCTAGTAGCCCAAAATTTCAAATCCCACTAATACTATTTCATCTATTTATTGGTGTCTCCTTTTTTTTTTTTTTATCATTCCATAGCCATGAAGATTGAGCATCGTACAAAATCACAAACTGACTTAGCTTTTGGTCATTCTTTGTCCTTGCCCTTCTTCTTTTCCTTATTCTTATTTTCCTTCTATTCTAATGGGTATTGATAATTCTAATATCTTAGCTCACCAACATCCATTTAAAAAAAGGCCATATTGAGCTCATCTAAATCACCAATTGGTGATATCGGATTCTTAACAACTTCTTACATGATTTCTTCAGCAGCTTCCCCTTCGTTCACAAAGAAATCTAACAGTGGTCCATGTAAGTTCCTCACTTTTAGCTTGAACCCCACGCTACGATACTCTAATCCTATCCTTATTGTCTAAGTAGGAATTTCTAGGTACTTTTACTTGATAGTACAATTCTTCCTTAATCCCTATCCTAGTAGAAAATTCATTTTTTTTTATAATCTCCATCACTTTTATATCAACCCACTTGTTAATGACTCTAGCAACTTGAAACCTTCAAAAATATGGAACAAACACACTTAAAATTGATACAATCTTTCGAACCTTTGCATAAATGGTCACAATCTCTCATTTGTAAGGAATCTTAACCTTTTAGTGAATAATAGAAGGCACACCACCCAATGGGTGATACCATGGCCTTCACAACAAATGTAATAAGGTGATCATAATGTCCAAGAATACGAATTCTACTATTATCTCTGCTATGCCTATTTTTACCAAGGTCTTAAACACACCCGAAGTTGGCCTCCTACTATCATCATAAGCTTGAATGACACTGTTAGAAGCTTCAAAATATTTCTCAAACAAACCAAGCTTATGTAGTAACTTCAATGGGAAATCATTAATGTTAGATCGATCATCAACCATCATACATGAAACGCATCCCCTTTCACCTCATCTCGAATGAACATGGTATAATTATGATCCTTTCCTTCTAGTGGCAGATCATCATACAAGAAAGTGATTTTACCTGTATAAGTTACTAATGTGATAACATCTATTGGAGTAACTTCCTATGAGATAATCAGACTAGACAAAGCCTCAGTCATAGCCTCCTTATGTTCTTGAGAGGTGATAAGCAATTTCCTCATATTGACCTGGGCTAACATCTTATTCAACTATTTGACAATAGGATTGTCATCTTCCTTTTCCTTCATTATAAGTTCATCTATCTTCTTATCAACCCTTAGTTCCTTAGGGGCTTCTATGTCAAGGTAGTATTTCTTGTTGCACATCACATGGCTTACTTACTTCATTTCTTTCTCTACATCACTCTCCTCCCATAACTAGATCATCCTTTTTCTTTATACCTCTTATGTCTCGTCATCTGAACTTTCCCAGGGGTTGATGGTGCAAATAACCATGGCCTTCCCTAAGACCTCTTTAATTGTAGCAATAACAACTTCTTTAGGAATTCCATATTTGTCTTAAATAATTCTTGATTTAAGGGAGGGACATTATGATAGTTTAAAAGAGGGCTCCATCGGATGTTAGGCCTTCCAAAGTTTTGTAGGGTGATCATCTTGTTATCAATAAGATCCCAAATCTATGTCTTACTCTATAGTAATCACTAATGCTATGACCTGCTCCTTGATGAAAAATATAGTAAGCATTGGTGTCATATCCCTTAGGCAATGGATTAGAGGGTGGTATCAATACTAGAGGCTTCAATACCCCTTTCTTTTACAGTCTCTCAAATGCCTTGCTTAGAGGCATTCCTAAATTAGTGATTGTCTTTACGTTCTTACTGCGTTAACATCAACTATCTTATTCCCCTTGGCTTAAGGTTGAGACAAGACACTTCTTCCTCCTTCATATTATCTTATCGACTCATATTCCAACTTTTAACTTACAAACTTGCTTATCTAAGGTCTTCAAAGTTCATAACCAATATTTTCCTAATTTTGGTGACAATACCTAATAGAGCCACCTTGATAATCATTCAAAATTGGTCTCTCCGTAGGTCCCATAGTGGCCTCTGAAGCCATCTTATTCCTTCTCCTGATGTAGTCATTAAAGCTTTCTCTAATTTTTGCTTTAAAGATTCCAAATCTTGCAATGGGACCTCAGAATCTGAATACAAATATAGTGTTTAAGCTTTTATCATTTCCTTACTGTATTCTCTAATAGTTCTTAGCTAGTTGAAGTACCATGTTTTTATGAACCCTTCCAATGACAATTCAGAAAAGCTCTAATATAGTATATGTCAAGACCTTAGATGCCTTCATGATTAACACATACAAGTGGACATGGTTTTTCGCATTTTGGGTTCTTATGAATTTGGGAAGTTCATGCATATAGAATTTGGTTAGTAGATTCTCAGGCTTGCGAGCAAGCAATTCCTTAGTGTTTGTTTCTTTCTCCAAACCCTTTGCACCATGACCCTTACGTATTTTCTCTAAGGATTTCACAATGTCATCAAATTGAGTGTTCTCCTTCTTATTTTCAATAGGTTTGTTTAAAGTAGTAGCAGTACGCCCTACTTATTTAGCAAGCTCGCTTTCATGGTACTCCATCCCAAATAGATAATTATTAATTACCACATGTTGGGGTACTTCTAATGATGCTTTCCGTTTATCAGTTCTATTAGTTGAGGTCTCTCATTTTTTATAGAATCTCATTGACAGATGTATTCACCTCCTCAACAATTCTCTCATCCATCTTACAATTAAAGTCGACCATCATCTTTTCTAGGACCTCAAACAGTATGGTTGGTTCCATGATTGAGTTAACTTTTTTGCTCAAATTCAGAGAATTACTCTTCTTAACAAATCGATTGTCCCTTTTTTTGCACAAAGTTTGGATAGAGCTTTGATGACGCAAGATAGCGGTTATCAGTATGATGCATGAGTAGATAATCGATGCATGTATGCAATCATTTTGCAAAAGATCCTTCCAACCTTATTCCTCCAACACACAATATCTAATGGCTCTATCCTAGGTAGGATCTCATTCTTATACCATCATAGGGCAAAGAATGTGCAGGGTCACTTCAGACCAATAAGAGTTAAAGTCTTGAAAGAACATAAATACACAAAATGTAATAAAAGAAATAACCATTTACATTATTTGAAAGAATATGTATAAGAATGGAAAGAAATCCCTTTGAGAAGGGAAGGATGCACATGAAAAGTATTTACATTGCTGGAAAAAAGGTACACAAGTATATACATATAGGGGATAATTACATAAAGAGGGGTAAGGTAACATTTGTGTTTAAATTAGGGATACCCTACCATGTTCTTCGAGGAATTTCACTATTTTTTAAAGAAGAAATCCAAACAAGTGGGTTGCCTTATTCTAAGGTACTATTGCTCCTACATGCGCCTAATGGTTGAGAGGGTTGCTATAGTTGATGGCTCCCATAAACTTAGAGGGAGGTAGTTGTTGCAATCCCCCATTTGATATACCTGAAGGTATTAGGCATATGAGTGTTGAATCCTCATCGTAATCTCTTAAGCCTGAATGAAGCTTAAGTCTCAAGTTTAAAGAACCATCGATTTGTATAAGAGCAACATAGTCTCTTAATGAAGTGTGGATGCCACATGAATGCAATGGACTAACTTAATAATCAGTTTAAAATATTAAAAGTAAATCAGAGATTAGATGCAAAGTTAATTTTAAAGTCCCCAATGGAATCACCAATGTGAGCCCCTCAAGTTATTTCACTCAAACCAGTGGAATCTTGCTTGCGATGCCGTTCTTTTATCTATTAATGGGGGATCAAGAGGATAGGGATCATTAGAATGGTAATGACCCTAAGCTATGGCAAGGGTTAAGATCAATGGGGGATCTTTTAGGCCTTGCGTAAGTTCAAAGCCTTAAGTCTAAATAAGGGGTCATCGAGGGACCCAAATGTGGGATGACACATTGCTGCCACCCTAGGTAAATGTGGAGTCACCACTTGACTTTAGTCAGGGCAAGAATCTGAGGAAGGGAAAATCTGAATCTAATCTATGTTAATTAAAAGACCTATTTCGTCTTCACTCTATTAGAGATTTGGTTCAAAAATTAAGTATGCCTTAGGGATGACGTTAGGTACCCCTAAACCGCTCGGATATTAGGATCCAACCTTTAGGCATCTTTGGTTTACTTTTAATATTTCATCCGAGTTATTGATTAGTCTACTTAACGGTCTTAAGAATCCTTCTAGCGTAGTTAAGCCAATCAAGCCATTCCATCAATCTAAAGGGGAGTGAGGTCATGCATCATGGCATAGGGATTAATATGCATATCATTAATTCGTCCACCCACACCATACATAATTAAGAAGGGATGGAGGCAAGTGATATGGCATAGGAATTTAGCATGCATTACCATCCATTTACATCACACCCATCCTCAATCATTTGGTCTAATGAATAAGACCATAATTATGGTCTAACTTCAGCAAAAACACCTATTCCAAAGAAAATACCCAAGTTAGTAAATGAAATGAATAATAAAAAAATGACAAAATAAATAAACTCAAAGCACAAGGAATGAGCATAACTCATATTACCACTTCTCCTATGTAAGGTTGTCTAAACACACTTATAAGTTCATATTATTACTTCCCTACATCACAAAATAGTAAGCAAAATAGATTCAAACTACATGAATCATGAATAATAAAGGGGATTAACATGCAATGCATGACATACTTGGAGGATATTGCATGGCTTAAGGCAAAATCCATCACAGAAGAGAGATCCTAGGGCTAATGAACCTTCCACTCATTACTCTTAAATAGCTAAGCATCCAAAAGCACTACTGACCATCAAGAAGGTTAGAATGCAAATAAAAGAAAGGGTCATATGGGTAATATGCTATTCACATACTTTAAGTATATATATAAACATAAGAAAAGCTCTCAAGATCCTTAGAACCATAGGTTCCTCACTTGGTCACTACCTTAAAATGATTAAAACAGAATCAAAATCATCATTAAACCAATATGAACACTAAGATTAAATGAACCATAAAAAGATTTTAAAACCTATTTAAACTTCATTTTTGAAGTGAATAGGGATCTTTGGGTATCTAGCCTAACCCTATTCTACCATTAGAGTAATGAAAAAAACATAAAAGACTGTGTTAGATAAAAAGAAACCCGAATAGGAAGTAGATGATTTTACAAGACTATGCCAGGAAACTAGGGTTGTACAACCCCTAAAATTTGGGTTTGTGAAAAGAAGAAGGAAAATAAAAAATGGAAAAAAGAAGTGAGGGGTAAGGTCCTGGATGTCTTCTTTAAAGTTCATTTGCCCTCAGAGGCAAAAACATGTATTCAATATCCTCTAAAATGCTAAGGAATGCACAAGAAATGCAAGATTAAAGCCTTATTCTACCTTGGAATGAGTTAGGGTTTAGGGTTTTTGTGCTAAGTGTGCTTTAAGAGTGAATTTTGGTAGAGTTTTGTTAGGATTGTCTAAGCCTCTAAAGGGTATTTATATGTGATGGATGAGTACACAACACCTTAAAATGGTTATGGTTGGACCATGGACATATCCAATCATATAGATGGAGATGAATCTTATGGAATTACAGTTTACATATGGTTGTACAACTAGAAAAGTATTATGCATCCATTTATTATGGTTATGTAACCCTAAGTTTTAAGGGGTGTCCAGTACCAGAAGATCGTAAGGTTTAGGGTTTAGGTAGGGCTATATAGCCCTATATGTGGATTATACTACAACATCCTTAACCCACTTCATATGCATTTTACTTATATTGAATTTGAATATATGCATCATATGGCATAAGCATGACAACAACATTTATATTATTGCATTTAAGGCATTTAAATAAGAATATGATGTTTACATAATAGCATGGAAAATTGTCATGTGTTGTGTGCATGTTATAGTATTTTAAATAATTGTATTTTTGGAACTTATTAAAAGTATAAGGAGCATATGGAGTTTAGTAGATGGATAGAGGTAATGAAGGAGTGAAAAAAAGGGACTAAAAGAGGAAAATTGAGCTTCCAATCAATTGGAACAAGCCACAATGATTTTGTCATATTAAGATAGGTATACAAATGGAATTTTCTTCCTTTAGGAGAATATTAGAGAGGCAAAAAATGTGAGATAGTGCAATAAAAGAAAAAGAACTATGAAAAAAAAGAAAGAAAGGAGAAAAAGAAGAAGGAGGAGGAGAGGAAGAAAAACTGAGTTAACTGAGAAGAATCTTGAGGTTTTCTAGCTTTGGTGAAAGGTATGTGATTTCATATTTATCCTCCCATAAAATTTATCCTCCATGGAATGTTAATCATGAGCAAATATTAGGAATTATAAAGTAATTGTAGTTAGGATTCATGAAGAGAAGTTGTTGATATGTGTCACACCCCATTTAATAATCATTTAAATTTCTCTTTAAGTCTATCCATTGTCATTTAAAAGACCTGATTAAATTTTTTTTTATTATGTCTCTTGTTCACCACTTAGTAATTATTTACAACAAAACATACATGAATAATCAAACTAAAATACTAACTGACTGCATACTGGCCTAACCTCTATTACACTACTAGACAACGACTTTGAAAAGTATACTGGATGCAATCTTTAGTCTACTCTTCCTGAAATAAGATTTCATACAAAAGAGTGAGTTTGCATACTCAGTAAGTAAATGCATAACAATACTTCAATCTCAAATAACATAACAATATTGAAACATAAATAACTCATAATTATATCTATGTACGAAATAAAGAGTTTTTCCTCTTAATTACCACATAGGCTGTCAAAGGTTATTACCACACATGCTGTCAAAATTTTATGTCACATAGGCTATAGATATTACTGCCATAAACGCTTTCAATTTTAGTTGCCACATAGGCTAGAAATATTACTGCCACATAGGCTATAGATCTCATTGCCACACAGGCTATCAAAAGTTCTTGCCAAGCAGGCTATTATAGCATTGCCACATAGGCTATCAAATGTTCTTGCCACACAGACTATTATATCATTGCCACACAGGCTATTATATCATTGCCATACAGGCTATCATCTCATTGCCACACAGGCTATCAAATGTTCTTGCCACATAGACTATTAAATATGATCGCCACATAAGCTATCAAATATTATCGCCACATAAGCTATCAAATATTATCGCCACATAGGCTATCAAATATTATCGCCACATAAGCTACTAAATATTATCGTCATATAGGCTATCAAATATTATCGCCACATAAGCTATCTAATATTATCGCCACATAACCTATCAAATATTATCGCCACATAACCTATCAAATATTATTGCCACATAGGTTATCAAATATTATCGCCACATAGGCTATCAAATATTATAGCCACATAAGCTATCAAATATTGTCGCCACATAGGCTATCAAATATTATCGCCACATAAGCTATCAAATATTATCATCACATAAGCCATCAAATATTATCACCACATAAGCTATCGAATATTATCGCCACATAAGCTATCAAATATTATCGCCACATAGGCCATCAAATATTATCGCCACATAGGCCATCAAATATTATCGCCACATATTATCACCACATAAGCTATCAAATATTATCACCACATAAGCTATCAAATATTAT
>CATIWR010075871.1:0-23806 GCA_949677035.1 Omphalea diandra | reverse complement strand
ACAATTGCCACACAACTTCTCAATATTTTCCAAGACCATTCCTTAAAAATGATTGAGCCAGTGAAAGATTTAAAATCTTTAGTGACTGAAAAATGATGCATAGTACGAACTCATTAGATCTATCCTTTTGAAATAATAAAGACATTTGCTCGGTCTACCTCAGATATCATAGCTATTGACCCATCCATCATAGCTTATAAGTTAAACATTGACAGCTTAATCAAATCTATTAAGCAAAAGAGAATAAATCATGCACCCAAACATCAGAAGACTACTGTTAAGGAAGTATATAAATTGATCCATGAAAGCTTTATCCAATAGGTTCAATACCCTAATTGGTTGGCCAAGGTGGCTCTAGTAAAAAAGTCAAATGGTAAATGGAGAATGTGCATAGATTTCATGTGTCTTAATAAGACCTGTCAAAAAACAACTACTCAATATCTAATATCAACTAGCTAATAGACTTTATTTCAAGGTGTGAGCTCTACAGTTTCATTGATATCTCAACAAGATATCATCAGATTAAGATGTTTGTCCTGAATGAAGAAAAAATTAATTTCATCACCCATGAGGGCACTTTGATATTGTTTGGCTATAAGAAGTTCCATAACTAATTATAGCTCAAATAAAATTATAAATATTTTTTGTTGAATCTTTCTCCATCGAGATGTTATTTTTGTGGACTTTTAGGTTATTCCTATGTTAGGGCACAAATACATTCCATAAAATTTTATGGTATTTAATTACAATTATATATATATATATATATATATATATATATATATATATATATATATATATATATATAGAGAGAGAGAGAGAGAGAGAGAGAGAGAGAGAGAGAGAGAGAGAGTTTTCATATTGTTAAAAATAAAATTGATTAGTGAATTGGTAAATTAATTAGTTTCATATTGGTTAATTCAATTAATTTGACTAATTTAGTTCCATAATAAATGGAATTCAAAAATATGATTAAATATCTCTAAAAATAAAATATATAATAATAATTTTAAAAATTAGTCTAAAATCACTTGAACTAGTCAATAATTCAATTTTTAATTTAATCAATTTGATTGATAAATTTAATTTGATTTTCAACACATTGTATGGTTTAAACATTAAGATTGTAATTTTTTTATTTTGAAAAGAAAAAATAAAAAATTAAAAGAAAGATGGAACATGATTAATCTAATAAATTAATTTAACGTTATCCAAGCTCACAATATTTTTTCTTCCCTCACAAAAATGAATGACAAAGTGACAGTAAGATAAAATTGGCAAAGCTCTTGAAAAAAAAAATTTAATCGTCTTCTTTTTTCACTCTTTTTCTTAGTTTTTTTTTTTTTTTTTGCTTATCCTATAGAGTTATCATCAACTAAATAAGTAATGGTAAGCCATGATATCATTATTTTCTTTCCTATTTTATCTACTTTTCATTTCAATAAATACAAATTTGCATTTATTTTTATAGATTTTTATAGTTTCGTTTGTTTATTTTGTAATTCTAATTGAGAGTTTTTAATTCTTTTTTCATACAAGTGTGATTTATCTTATTTGAAGGTAATTGTTATCTCTTTATGGACTTAATTTATAATGTTATTGTAATGATTGATTTATTCTTTTATAATAATTCAACTGGATTTGTTTGAAAATAAAAATATCAAATTGTAACTTAATATAACTATCGATTAGAGTATGTTTTTGCCGTTATACAAAATTTAATAATTTATAAATATAATTGTGTTTTTATAATAAAATATCATCATTTTTAGAAAATTTGACATATTTAATGTTAATATAATTTATTATAGATTGTAAACTTTAATTTTTTATATATATTTATAATTTTATATTTAATATTTCATATTTATGTCAATATAATCTTCAAGTGGAGTATTAATTATTCTCTTTCATCTTAAAAAAAAAAATTTGGCAAAAGTTATGTGTCAATAAATTGCTAAAACATATGCTGATTATTAATGCATTGTCTTTCTTTCCTTCGTTTTTTTAGAAGCAATTTTTTAGGGGAATTTTGAAAAATGCTTTTAATATGTGGAAAAAAGTTATTTTTTAATTTTATTTTTTACAGTAAAAAACTATCGTTGGCCATTTAATGACACTAGCCTATCGTTTTAAATTTTATTATTTTTATCTATTTTTTATAAATATTTTTTATTTAAATATATTTGAATAAAAATTAAATATCTCTCCTAAAATAGATCAAAACTTCAATTTTTTAAAATAATATATTTGATTTTTTTTTTTTAAAAAAAAAACCTAACTTCCATAACAAAACCAGGCCATTAGATCCCAACATATTTCAATCCATACTCCTTCTCAAATTTTTAATTAAAAAAAAAAAAAAAGGAAATCAGCGCCAAAAAAAAAAAAAAACTATAAAATTGCGAAAACAGTTATTCCCATTTTAGTGCCAGCATGCCAAAGGCGCCTATTTCAACTTCAAGTAACAGCAAACACAAGAAGCAAACTTAGATCCTCGGCGAATTCCTCTTGTCTGCAGAAAACATGGCCATGACAATTGAAGGTACGGTTTCTTGATTCCCCCTTCCATCAAGAGTTCTTGATTTCTCTTCTCATCCAATTTAATTTAACACCATTCTTCTCTTTTTCTTTTTTTTCTCCTCCTTGTTTAATTGACCCAGTTTTCTGTATTTCGTCTAATTTGAAAAAAATAGAATTATATATTTCGTTTTTGGCTTTTTGTTTAGTTTTTCATGCTTTCTGACTGATAGGTTTGATGGTTTTTTTTTTTTTTTGGTTTTTCTGTTTGGTTCTCGGGAAAAATAGTGGGAGGAAGAATATAAAGGACAGAACTTCAATTCTCGAAAAGGGATCTTTTTCATTTGATTGGTCGATTTTAGGTCAATTTAATTTGAATTAATTGGGCTGTAAATGGAGCTGGCTGAGTAATGAGGCCTATGGTTTTATATTTTAGAGGCATACTAACTGTCTGATTACTTTCAAGATTGAAAATTTAAGTGTGTTCTGTGGATAATTTATCCTTTGTTGAGAATAAATTACTGTAATTTATGTAAATTCTTAGTTTTTATTGCTTTTTGGGGTATGCTTGTGTTTTTCATCTAATCTTTGATTATGTTAGAAATGTTGTCTGTTGCTAACTAAATTTGTTTTGATGCATTGCTGTTCCGGGGTTACTGAATGGTCACTGACTTTTCTCTGAATGCATTTCAATTTAAGTGTAAGTTGGCTGCTTTGATCTGTGATTTCAGTTTGTTCTGTATGCGGAGTGAGATAACATATACGTACAATTTTTTAATTGAAATGCAGGCTTGCGGGACTTGCTTTTATGTTTTCAGCTAGCATTCTGCTACAGATAATGGTATGTTTTCAGTAGCATTGGTTGCCATGTGATAGTACAAGGTTATTATTAATTATCTGAAAGGTTTTTCGATGATATTGTGAGTGTTTAGTATCATATTGCATGTCCTTTCCAATGGAATTTTCATTTTTTATGTTCTGCATTTTTTTTGTGTCTGGCATTTTCTTTTTACTAGTATTAACTTATATGACGCATATAGAAGAAATTACATCCTATGCATTTTATGATCCTTGACATCTGATCAAAGTGTTTTATTTCATTTATCTTGATAAGTTAAATTATAATTGCTGTGTGCAAATACTAGAAAAAATTGAGTGTGTGTGTGTGTGTGAGAGAGAGAGAGAGAGATGCATTTGGTGGAGGATAGATTTGTCAAATGACATCTTTATTTCAGAATCCATGGTAGAGGATAAATTTGTCAAATGACATCTTTATTTCAGAATCCATATGGAACTTTGTTTTAATACACCAAAGTAATTGGTTACTGTTTTCTGATATTTTGAAGAATTGCCATCCTTAGCTTTAACATTCTTCATTTTGTTCATTTTTGTATGTCAAATGCGAGAATGGTACAGGGTTTCATTTCCCGTCCACTACATGGTTAATGAGAAGGGATTGTACTTCACTGAATCATGAGTTTAGGTGCAGTATTCATAGTCTGATCTCATTTTGGAGAAGAAAATGTGGAAAATTTCTGGAATCTTGCGAAAATTATATTAATTAATAAATGAGAAAGAAAAGAAGTCAATGCTTGTGATTATCTAGTTATGGTCTTACTGAAACTCAAGGGGAAAAACTAGAGGAAGCCTAAGGCTTCCCAGTTTTTCAATTAAAATTTTTATGACTCCATAAACAATATTAGTGTTTTAAGGCTAGTAAACATTCAATTTGGAGCAATGCATTGGAAGATACATGTTCTTTAAATGAGATATTTAGTATTTGACCTATTATTGGATTGGAATCTTCTAAACTTTCTTTGAAAAATTAATTGACAAGAAGAGATGAGGGATAAGATATGAAAAATCAGCTGGTGGCATCCTAGCAAGGAATGATCAAGCAATAAGCAATAAGCAAGCTATTAATGCATGCCAAGGATACTAACTTTAATGGCAGAAAAAAAAATTGTTATATTTGATGGTGCTTTGATTTTGGCTACAGAGTTCAATTTTTCTGTGGCAGGAAACTTGGTCATGTTCTGTTTATGTGTAGCTTAGATCATGCTTGGGATTGATTAAGCTCAATTCAAGTACAAGTGTACAATAAAGTGAACTTTTATGGCCCAACTTCTCTTGGTTGGGTTACTGTTATGGCTAATTTTTGCTAGGCAGAATAATAACTCCTTCATATTGTTTAATAAATATGTCTCATTGTTCACATCCCATTGTTTTCTGAAGCTATATATGACATGGTGGATAGCAGAAAGAAATGTAGAAATGTGTTGTCCTACTTATTTGTACAATTGTTTTGCTGGAAAATATTTAGATTACATTATTTGCTTGACCAAGGTCAAATTGGATTAGGATGTTGTTTCTCTCTTTTCTTTTTAATGGTTAAATTTTTGCCATTCCTTGAGGTTTTCCTAGTGAGAATTGGCAACAATGGATATGCAATTCAATGAAACCATGTGAAAAGAAAGAGGTTTGTCCAACACCTCATTTTTGGATAGTGAGTTTTATTGCATGTGTTCTTGTTTGATGTTGGATTGGCAGTTGCTACCAAGTTTAACTGGTTCAATTTTAAAAAATTTAGGGTTAATATAACTCTAACTTTTGGAGTTTATATAATGAGTTTAAATGCTATTCATTCAATCTAAGCAGGGTGAGCATTTTGCACAGCTATTAACATTGACAGGCTTTCATTTGCTAATTATTTATAGGATTTTTTTCCCAATTATTTCTTTATTGTTATTTTAGGCCTCCTAATCGTTCTCCTATTTGTGTTAGAGCCTAATTAGTTGAGATGGGGCCCTACTTCGATTATATCTTTTCTTGTCATTCCTTTGAGAGCCTTTGTAAGAAGTTGTGGGATATTGTCTTTGATGGCTCGGAGAGCTTTGAGCTGAAAGAGGTTTATATCTCAAGAATAAATTTAAGTAGGTTATATGATAATTGAGGGTGCAGAAGAATGCCATTCTATTGGAAATTAATCAATTGGAAAGCTCATCACAAGAATGCAGTTGAGGAGGTTATTTGAAGGAAGAAACTAGTTTGGGGCAAAAAAAACTAGGTTGAAATTGGAGAGGGGATTATAATACTTGTCTTTTCCATTGTTGGCTAATGGTTGGAGGCAAAGAATAGTGAAAAAAGTGGAAAGTAATTGGGTAGAGTTTTTCTAATCTGATTCTGAACTTTCCTTCATTTTATGTTGATTTTACATTCAAGCAATGAATCTTTGCCATAGGTGGTTTGGAATGCCTTCCCTCCTTTTTTTTCTCCTTCCTGAAAAAACTCTAGTTAGTCAGAGAGGTATTTGGAGGAGGAACAGACAAGGATGATTTATTATTAAGGATGACTTGCAAAATGTTTTCAGAATTCTCTGATAATTGTATGGCTCTAATCACCCATGTTTCCTACAAGGATAGAAATATTAAGGTGTAAGATTGTCAATCTATTAATTTGGAAACTAGTGTCTACTGTAAATTGTTTATAAAGCCATGCCTAATAAATTGAGTATTATTGTGGGTAATAATATTTTTCCAACCAGTGTGTTCTTATTGGTGACAAATTATGGATAATAATTTGGTGATGGATGAAGTTCTTAATGATGTTAAGAAGAATCATCAGAAGGCTGGTACTATTTAATCGAATTTTAAGAAGGCCCATGACTGTGCAAATTATAACTCCCTGGTTGTTTATAGATAGAAAGAAATTTGGAGTTGGAGGAAATCAATTCATTGTTTATTGGATTTGCTGGTAAGGTCGAAGGCTTTTTTCAGAATCAATTTAAGTAATTCGAGAATCAATTTAGGTATTTGATAATCAATTTAAGTAATTTGAGATTCAATTTTGGTATTCAATAATCAATTTAAGTAATGTGAGATTCAATTTAGGTATTCAATAATCAATTTAAGTAATTTGAGATTCAATTTAGGTATTTTGATAATCAATTTATGTAATTTGAGATTCAATTTGATATTTTGATAATTCATTTATATCTTATAGAGTTGCTATGCTTCGCTTGATTTATGGCATCTTTCTGCAGAGAAATGCTAGATTTACATATGGCCTTTGATGTTTTGTGTGATTTTTTTTCCTTCAATTTGGGATTTCTGTTTCAGAGACTTTTGAAGGGAGTATCCAGCTAATATCTAACATCATCATAGTGATTTTATTTTATTTTTCTCTATTTTTAAGTGCCAATTAGAGGAGGATGCCTTCTTCTCTGATATTATCTCTCCTTTCCCTGCTAAAAGATTCTAACTGCATCAAAAGAAAAGAAAGTGCTGGGGACAAGTGATGAATTTACGTCAGAGTGATGTTAAAAGAAAGAAAATCGTATAACTTTTTTATAAATGGGTTGATAGAGTGCCTATTGATTTATTCATTAAAAAAATATAGTTTTTTTTTTTTTAAATAATTTGGTTGTGATGACAGGCTTGTGCAATATATAACAACTGGTGGCCAATGCTATCAGGTATGGACTGTTTGGTACATCTAACTTTTGTGCTCCACTTTAAGATTTCAGAGTGCTGATTTTATTTGGTTCTCTAACAGCTATTATGTATGTGCTGGTCCCTATGCCTTGTTTATTCTTTGGAGGTGGGTCCACTCAGTTTCTGATTATCAGGGATGGTGGGCGGTGAGTACGTAATCTAATTAGTAATTCCCTTATGGTGCAAAGTATTTCATATAAGATTCTTTTTGTTAGTTATTTTGTATATATGTATTTGTGCTACTGTACATACTGATGCACAAGCACATGCCTACATGAGATTACTGGTGAGTTAGCATTTATACCTTTCATGGTAACTCAGCTTTACGGAAAACTTGCACCTTTTTTCAAGTCGAGACACATTTCATGCAGTATTTCTACATTCCAGGACAAATTATTAACAGATCTTATTAGGCTGAGGTTTTATATGCTTTGATGTTGTGTTTGGATGAGGGGATTTGAAATGGAGAGACCTAAATTTCATGATTGTTGGTGCTCTTTTGACTGGTTAAATACATGAATTTGGTGCTGGTTTCCTGTGTATAGATAATATGAAGGTGCTTTTGAAAATACCTATTAAAATGTGTAACTTCAAATTCTATTCAAATTGGTTTTCATCAACTTTCATGAGTCTATAATTCATTTGAGAATTTAACCAAGATAGTATTTTGAGCTGACAAAAACAGTTTAACCTAAAAGATCATGTCCAAATCCTGCCATTTGAAGTCCTTCCTTTCAAAGACAACATTTTTGCATTTGGTCTATAAGGATATTGTTCTGAAGTTTACTGCTTGTATTATGCTTGAAATTTTCTTTTTTCAGAAGTTTGATGAAATCTATGAGTGCACAAACACGCACACAGAGATGGGTAGGATTTTGTTTTTCTTTATTTTTCCTTTGGGGAGCTGAGGTGGATTGACGTTATTAAAATGCAGAATCAACATTGACTTGAATTCTTCTTTCTGCTTTTGTTCAGAATGAATTGAGGGATAAATAACATATACCTGTTATTCATGATGATGCATTCGGATCTAGAAAGTGTGCCATGAATGCCTGAATAAGATGCCAAATCTGCTACTCTTAATGTCACGTCCTGTTATCAAAATGCAAAATTAGTTCGTTTACAATTGTATATTTTGCAGTTGGGTAGATGCTGCTAAATTCCTTACAGGAGCATCAGCCGTTGGCAGCATAGTCATTCCTGTTATCCTTCGGCATGCTCATATGATTGAAACGGGAGCTATGCTGATTGAGTTGACATCATTCCTCATATTTGTGTGCACGGTCTTGTGCTTTCATTGTGCCAGTGCAGAGGATGATTGGTATCATTAAGGGAATTGCTATATTCTGTGTGACCCGCGAGATTTTTATTTAGCAGATAAATTATGAGCAATCAATGGCATATAAATAGGAAAGAAAATCAGGATTTCCAATTTGTAAATTCGCTTGTAGTATATCTTATTGCTTTTATAGTGTAGTTACTTTTATTTACTGTATAGTTTTTTTTTTAAAAACTATTATTTAAGTTGGATACCACTGTCTTAGTTAATTGATCTCTTATTTCAGAAATTATACTACTGATTTTTATTTAACTTCTATTGTTGTCAGTAGATATTGCTTACCAGGGTGATCAGTTTGGTTTTAAATTAATTTTTTGAAAACATCTAGAGTTATAGGTGAATGATTTCACACTTTAGTTCAGCTTGGTTTGAGTTTTTTTTTTTTTTTTTTATTTTATACAATTATTTATTTGTTTATATTTATTATATAAATATGAATTATGAATATATAAAATTGGTTGATAAATACTTTTTATAATTATTATATATATATAATTATATAACTAGATTTAATATTTTTATTTTAACTATTTTGAAATTTTAATATATTGCAAAGTAAAACTTCCTAATTAAAAGAAAACTCTATTTAAATTAGTCATTGCCATAATTGTCCTAAATGCAATTGTAAATGTCCAATTTATTTTCAAATAGGGTTAATAATTTTTTACATGATTCGATTAAATGACAATATATAATCAAATAAATTTGAATTTAAAATAAATAGGTCGATTCGTTTATGATACAATAAAAGAATAGAATTAAACTGGTTGATTATTTAATTTATAAGAGATACGTTTAAACACAATTATATAATTAGATTAATAGTTTATTTTATATATATATATATATATATATATGATTTAAATATACACATTTAAATATAATTTATGTAAATGTGTTTATATATAAGAAAACTCTTAATCAACCACTACATTTATTTAGGATGTTAATCTCCACTCTTTATTTTTACAATGTATAAATATTTTTAGTTAAAAAATAAATATTTTTTAATTTTTATATGTGTAGTCTCATATTATGAACACCAATATTCATTATAATTCAATTAATTAAATAAATTATATGAGTCGTATCATGTAATCTACTTGTAATCTAATTAAATTGATCATGCTTAGATTAAATGATTTTATATTATACATGTGTCTCAATCAAATAATTAAATACAACACAATATGAATTATTAGTTCTAATTTCAAATTACTAATTCAAATATGATCCATGAATACAATCAATATTAGATAATTCTCATTGGATAAATAACTTCTTGTAAATAAATTATAAAGTTAAATATTACATTTTTATGAAAAAAAAAAAAAAAAGAAAAGGTAAAAACATCCTACTTGGTAAATAAGAATTTTTTGAAGTTTTAGAGTAATATAGATTCCTAATCGTGTGCTATTCGCGAAGCTTTGATTTTTGCCATGAATTGTGATTTTTGTAGTTTCAGCGTAGAGTCTGATTCAAGTGAAGCTACAACATTGATCTTAATGAGAGAAGTATTATCTGACCTAGGGCTCCCTGTGGAGAACATTCTTGGTTTATTTTCTTTATGTCATGTGATTGACTTTTGCCTATTTCTAGGTCGGCTAATCTTCTTACTGATAAATTAGCTAAGTTTGGTTGTGATAGTTTAGGTGAGCATATTCGGTTGGAGGATGAGAGCTCTGAATGGCTGCATAATCTTTTATTATTTGATTTTTTTTTATCATGTATTTGGTTGTGCTTGGAATGATGGGTGCACTCTTTTTTCTTGGAAGAGTTTTTTCCACTGAATTTTATCTCTCAAGATTTTTTAATGAGACACTCTATTCCTTTTAGACATTAAATAAAGTTTGCATTACTTTCTTAGAAAAAAAAAATTATAGATTCCTAATCATAATTAAACAATAACTTCTTAATCAAACTATTTAATCTCACATTGTTCAGTTATTGGATTGTTATATTGTATACATGCGGATTGGGTACTTTCTTTTTGTGAGCTAGCTTTTGAAAATGAGTTCTACCAAATCTCATCTATTTTATGTGATGATATCAAAGCCAGGCTTCTATTCGTAATGATGGTTTGAACCCTGACCTTTGGTATGACACACTAGACATGTCGCTAATATATTGATTGATCAAGTTTTAGTGTAATATAAACATGTTCCTTTTTTTTTTTTTTTTTTTTTTTTCCATATTTGATAAATTAGAATGATCAAGTTTTAGTGTAATATAGATTCAGAATCAGAATTAAGTAATAACCACTTAATTAAACAATTGAATTAAGTATGTTTGTGGAAAATGTCTCTGAAATGAAAGTCCCAAATTGAAAGAAAAAGAATCACCCAAAACATCGAAGGCAGTACATAAATCAAGCATTTCTCTACAGAAAGATGCTATAAATCAAGGCATAGCAAATCTATATGTTTGAAATATAACTGAACAATATATATAACATAAAATAATATATTTATATTAAAAATTATTATATGACTTAAAATTTATATTTCCAAACTTAAAAGATCTGTATATAGTTTAGGTATTTTAATTATTTATTTTTTGAATTACTTTAATTTTTGTTCGATTTATCCAAATCTAATGACGCTAGGCTTACAAGTTTTTTTTTTTTTTTTTTTTCTCTTTAATGTTATGATTTCATCATCTCGTCATACAAATTACATAATACCCCATTATTATTGAGCATGAAATTAGTATTCCTTAAAAAATCTTATCCTATAATTTCATCATAATATGATATTTATTTATATGAACATGTTAAAGATATTAGATACGTAAAATATTCAAAATATTTATATTTTAAATGTATGTTATGTTATGATATTGAATCTTATATTATTTTAATGTTAAGTTTTATAGCTAATGATTGTTCGTATAAAACCAACATATACAAAAACAGAAAAATTAATAGAAAAAGAGAATATATATATATATATATATATATATATATATATATGATATTTGTTAAATTATTTTACATTTATAAATAATATTTGTCATTATATTTGTTTTGTAAATATAGATTAAACAAATTAACATAAATTTTATAGGAGATTTAGTTAACAATGAAGGTGAAATTTTAGAAAATTTATGTGAGGACAATAAAAAAAAATCAATAATAGTAGTCTCAAATATAAATGCCCATTTTTACAAAGATATTTATTTTCTTTTTATCTATGATATATTTAAATTTACAAAATATTATTTAAATTTATAACAAATTTTTATATTAATGATTCTATTATCACCAGCTGAAAATGAAAGCCATCAATTTCATTTTAGAAGAAAGGAATTTTAATTTTATCTTCATTTTATAATAACAATCAATAAAGTGTTTATGGGTTCTTTATATAGAATTTTGAACTCTAGTGGTCTCTATTTTTTTCTCTGAAAATCATTCTTCTTTTTTGGTGTTTTAGAGTTATTTTTGGTATATTTTACTTTATTTGTTAGTTTTATCTCTCTTTTGAAAGTTTTTGTTTTAACTTTATTATTTGATCTCTATTAGTGAGAGTGTTTATCTTTTTTATTTTTAAAGAGTTTTGATAGTTTGAGATTGATTGTTTAAATGTATGATGATATATTATCAGACATCGTCTCTCAAATTTGTTTTAATGTATTATATGAATTTAAGTTCACATTGCGCTATAACATCATATTTAGTGAAAATATTCATATTTGATAAAAATGCAGAGTTGTTGAAGAAGAAGATGCATAATAAAAATAGAATCACAATTTAGAAGTTAAATTTATGTGCAGTTATTAGTAGAGATGCATTTGGTTCAAACCGAACCGAGAAAAATCAAAAAACCGAATTATATATTGTAAAAACCGAATCAAACCAAATTATATATAATATTGAATTAAACCAAACTGAATATTTCGATTTCGGTTCGATTTTTCTGTTTAGGCTTCTTAAATGCCCAATATTATAAGATTTTTTTATCAAATTCAATTTCATTGGGTTTTTTTTTTATATTATTGAACTTTAAAATTTTTATTTCCAAACAAAATTTAGTAAAAAATTTCAAACATTATTTAAAAATAAATTTTTATCTTAAAAATAAAATAAAAATTAGAGATATAATACAATAACATCCTAATAATGATAATAATAAAAATTTTAAGACAAATAAATATCAAAAACCTTGCAATAAAACCCTAATAATAACAATAATAAAAATGAGTAATTAAACCGAATAGGCTTAGGATTATCTAAGTGGTAAAAATACATAAACGGTCAGCCAACATGCTTCAAATTCATTCCCAAACAAAATTTCTTATTTTTTATTTGTTAAAATATAAAATGGATTTGAATAATAATTTTCAGCTAATCACCAATTATTTAGAAATTCAGATATGTCTAAAACAAATAGAGCCACCTCTAAAAAATTTGCATTGGGTGTCCTTTTCTCTAATTTTCATCCACCAAGTATAAATTTATTAGAAATGATTACAGCCAGAGATAGACCCAAAAGATCAATCCACACAAGTTGCATAATGAAACCCAACTTATCCTATGATGGCTTTGTTAGAAGAATTCTAAGGGTTTGAATGAGATAAGGTGAAAAAAATAAAACACCAAATCCATATAATAGTTTGATTGATGTTAATCCATCAAGCACATACTCTACTGAGTAGCATATATAATTTGATGATCCAACGAAACAGCCTTTAATCTCTTCTCTAGTCCCAACAGACTTCCCATACTATCACACCTTTTCTCCAATTTGTCGCACTTTTTTTTTTTTTGTCAAAATCAAACTCAATTTATATACACAAACTCATTCACGTTTTTTTTTTTGTCAAATTGATCACCTGCAATATGAAGCTTTGTTCGAAAGAGAGTTTATTGATAAGAGGCTACTGCGATGAGAATATCTGTTGTGATGTCATAAGGGAGCTGCTTGGATGTGAGGACAAGGATCTACTGCGATGAACACAAGAGAGCTGTTGCGATGAGAGAGGTGCGACTCGTGGTGGTTGGCTTGGCTTGGCAGAGAGGTTTGACTCGAGTGATTGGCTTGCCAAAGATGAAAGTGTGACTTGCATCGTTCGACGAGGGATGAGGTTAGCTTGGACAAAGAACGTGAAGCACAGAGAGAATATGGGGTGAGGTTGGCTAGCAGGAACAACGTGAAGTAGAGGGAAAGAGAGGGTGAGGTAGTTAGGAGAGGAATGGAGGGACGACGTGAAATGAAGAGAAGGAAAGAAGATTAAAGATTAGGTTTTCTATGCAATAAACATAAAACAAAACGATGTAGTTTAACTAATTGTAGTTTGGTTCGGTTAAACCGAAATTCTGAATTGAAAAACCGAACAAAATTGAAAAAATCAAATTTTTTAAGTTTTCAAATTGAACCGAATTAAACTGAATTATTGAATAAATTGAACCGAATTTTTAAATTGGTGCAGTTCAGTTCTATTCGGTATTTTAGCTTGAATCAAATTGTGCCAACTCCTAGTTATTAGTAGTATTGAAATCGATTTTATGTTAATACTATAAATTATAAAATTATTTTTTTTATAAATATCGTATAACTATTTATAAATAAAAATATTTTTTGTTATTCTAAAAAAATAATAAAGTATAAAATTAATAATACCAGTTGTGAAAGTGTATCTACCATTTGAAATCTTTTCATACAGACAATTATATAGCATTAACTAAAGAGTTTTTAATATATATATAAAAAATGTCATTTATGAAGAAATTCTATTGTCATGAAAGTTAAATAATACTGAAATCTAAAATTACATGTTACTTAATTTTATAATATACTTATTTTTTTTGATAAATTCATAAAATTTTATAATTATTAATTAGATTTTTTTGATAAATTCTTAAAATTTTATAATTATTAATTATAATTTTAGGAAAAACTTAATTACGACACTGGACTAATCTGAAGATCAGACAGATCGCCCACAAAATCCATAGCTATAGTGCCATAATAAAGTGAAAAACACTGGTCGATGGTAAATAGACCAGAATTGCAACATAACTTAAAAAGTGGGCGAAACGGAGACAAGTAGAGCCATTGTCAATCGAGGAGGCAATGAGGAAACAAATTCTCTAGATCTGTGTTCACCTAATTGATTACAAGCGTATTTCCGCTGATTTCATCTTCTCGTCATACAAATTACATAATCTCTCATGGTGTTGTCCGGATAAAGAAGGGAAAGAAAAAGAAGAAAACGTGATTTGGCTCTGAGTCAAGCGGATATATAATATTTTATGATGAGTTGGGTCTGCTTTCACCAGCATTATGCCCTTCACATTACCGACAAACTTGACTTCATTCTGCATATTTTGAAGCCAAACGGAAACAGAGGCGGCTTAAACGTACGTTGAAATTAAAATAGATGTGGGCGAGAATGGACACAGTCGAAGAAAGGAAAATATAATTAATTATCAACAAAAAATTACTTTTGAATTAAATATGTTTGAGTTCAACCGTGTCTCACTTTCGTCATTTGAACTTTTTTTTTTTTTTTTTGAGATGATTCTTCATTTGAACTTTGAACTTTACTTTCTTCATTTGGGTTTATTATTATTTTTTTTAAATATGGGGTTTGAATTGCTTATTTTTTAAAAAATTAAATTGAATTGAGATTCTAGTTTCTGAAAATTATTTTGTTACATCGACCTAAAATATAACTATTCTGATATTATTTTTATTTGTTTCAAGAAAATTTAGTGAATCCTTATAAATTAATCTTTTTCTATAACCCGAGAGAGAGGGTGGTTTTTTTTTTTTTTTTTTTTTCTCTCTTTGAGTACAGGTTTTATTTATATTTCGATACTTATTTAATTTTTTTTATTAATTTAGCCCTCTCATTTTAAATCTAGTTTTTGAAAAGTACATGTTTAATTTATTTTAACTATTCTAGTCACACTGAGATTTCAAAAAAAAAAAACTATCCTAGTTTATGAAAAGTTGCACACAATGATGCTTTGTCATGGTGATGGCAAATTGGCAATTGACGACAAAATCTAATGTCATGTAGTTCGAAAATTAAAAATATTTTCAATGTTTCTAAAATTAAGATATTACTATCTTCAAGATAAATAAATCCAAATTAAATTAAAACAAAAGGAATTTAATATAAGAAGTTAAATTTTTGTTTTCATATGATTTAAAAAGTATATCTTTCATATCGACATTATGCATTTAAAGAGTTAAGTCCAAAAAATAAAGAAAAATAAATAAATCTTTTAGCCGTTGGACCCATCTTTGAAATTATTTTTTAAAAAATTAATAAAAAATTATAAAAAAATTGTAATGTCATGTAGTAAGAAAATTAATCCCATTTCATTTTTTTTTAAAAATATTTCTTTCTAGTCTTCATTACCGGCTAAAGGGAAACGGCAACTTCACATTAAAAGTCATAGCGTGTCTTCGCCATCACCATTCCCTCCCTGGAAGATTGATCGGCAACTCATGAGCTGTCTGTTTTTTTGTTAATTTGTGTAACATAACAACATTATTATAATGCTTATAAACTGACTATTTTTAAAACCAAATTGAACTTATTGATTGGATCGATAAAATAGAAATGAGTTAGAGTTAAAAATTAATCAATTAAAAAACTGGTTAAAATAAAAAAATGATCAAATTTGACAAAACTACCTAAAATCGAAAATCGGATCAAACTAATTTAATTTAAAACTACGTCGTTTTATGAAAAAATTAAAAAATTACATTATTTTATTCAAAATATAAATTTTAAAAATAATTTTTATTATTTTATCATGTTATATATTTTTTAATTTTCAAAATATTTTTAACTATTACTTATATATTTTTTCAAACAAAATAAAAAATATCTTATTGACCTGGACCAATTGAACCGAAAATCAACCAACTGATCGATTAATCTTTGATTTAGTTTTAAAAACATCGTTACAAAAAGAAAAAAATGTAAAGGATCTCAAATGATTATTTCAATATGAGATGATGAGAAAATTTATCAATAGGTAAAGAGATTTGGGCTGAAGATATTTGGATTTTGGATTTAAATCGCAGAATTCATTATTTGGATGGACTGAAATATGTGAATTTGAACATAAATCTAAATCTATTTGTTAAACATATAATATATAGGATGCAATGTTCTGAAAATCGGATCGAATCGGTTGATTGAATCGAAAAAATTAGGAATCGTATCGATAATCAATTTGATTCAAATTAGATTAATTTTTAATATTATTTTTTATTTAATAATTATAATTATATGTATATATTTTTAATATTTTTTTGAATTTTAAAACTATTTTAATAATATTTTTAAATTTTATTTATTATTGAATCAATTGAACCGGTCGAACTGATTGAACCGTGAACCAATTTTAAAAATATATATAGGATGTGATTCGAAATCTTCAACACCACTTTATTTTTAAATGAATAAATTTCAAATATTAAATTCTCAATTCTCAATCCAAATGCACCTATAGAATTCATTTACTCTACTGATAAAATTTTTCATTTGAAATAAATCTTAAATTGATAAAATTATTAATAAATTTTTTTAAATAAAAAAATTAAATTCTTTTAAATATAGTTTTTTAAATAAAAGAATTACTAAAATAGAATTCAATTTTTTAAAAAAAAAAAAAAGCTTCAAAATCTGAATTTCAAAATAAAGTCTATAAATTTGAGTTTCAAAAATAATAAAATGCATTCCAGAGGTCATAAGTAAATGGTTACACTTTCACATTGAGCAGTTTACCATCTAAATTAAAGAAGTGCATGTGATATACAGTCCGAATTATAAAGAAAATTAATATTTTGACTTTATGTCAATTATAAAGAAAATTGAATTAAATGACAGAACTTGAGTCATTCTTTGACGTCGACCCTGCGTAAGTTTTTCTTAATTTGGGAAATAAATAAAAAAATTACGTATTATGTGACATCAAATTTATATTTTTCAAATTTATATAAAAATATATAATTATTAATTTCGTCGAATAAGTTGTATATGCTTAAAAAAAAATTTAAAGGAAACATTAAATATTATTGAATATAATTTTTTATATAATTATAAAAGTTATTTATTAATTATTTTATATATTCATAATGTATATTTATATAATAAATATAAATAAATAAAAAATTTATAAAATAAAAAACTGAAATCTAAACCAAATCCAACCTGACCAAAATTCAAAATTTTTTAAATTGAATTGGTTTGAATTTTGAAATTATTTATTTTAATTTTGGATATTTTTAAATAATCAGTTCAAACATCACTTCTATTAAATTGATTGACTGATTGATTCATTTGGCTCAATAATGTATTTTTTAAAATTAAAAAAATATAAAATAGCATATTATGACAAAATAATAAAAATATATTTTTATTATTCAAAATTTGAGAAAAGAGTGTAATTTTTTAAAATTTGTAAATAAAATAATTTAAATTTAAATCAATTTAATCTGATTTATTGATTTTTTATTTTAATTAATTATGACTATTTTCAGTTTTAATCTTCCATTTGAATTGAATAATTAGTAAACTTTTAATTTTACTGATTTCATCAATTAATTCAATCCTGTTCAAACTAATT
Source organism: Omphalea diandra (assembly GCA_949677035.1). Classification (NCBI taxonomy): domain Eukaryota; kingdom Viridiplantae; phylum Streptophyta; class Magnoliopsida; order Malpighiales; family Euphorbiaceae; genus Omphalea; species Omphalea diandra. The sequence continues at coordinate 5,862 of CATIWR010075871.1, read as the reverse complement.
AATCCCGTTCAAACTAAGATAGAGAGAAGATGAAGAAAGATATACTTGCAAACAATTGAAATATTTTTAAGGATATTCATAAGGTGCAAAACTCATGCATATACATTGTCTAAAATCGAAGTAGTTATTTAGTTATAAACTTGCATTTTATGTAGTATGATTATAATAATACATTTTGAATAAATTTTATATCTATTATTAAATAATTAAAATGATTAATTATTATTTATAAAAATATTATTAAATAAATGAAATAATAAAATAGATTTCTCAAAATTTATAATTACATATACAAATACTTATCATAAATGATTGTCGATTGATTCATACTTTCAATTTTATGTGATATAATTTCAAGAAAATAATTATTAAATTTGAACAAATAATTTATGATAATCAATCAAATAAATAATATTAAATATTTTATAATAAAAAATAAAATTAATATATATTAAAATTATATATATATATATATATATATATATATATATATATATATATATATATATATATGGTAATTATAATAAATAATTTTCCATTGATTCATATATTTAATCTTGTATTGTACAATTTTAAGAAAAATTATTAAAGTTGAACGAAATAATTTTTGTACTTTATTACACTGTCATTAATTTTTATATATTCAGAATTTTGAATAATTAATGAAATTAACTTAAATTTTGACCTCATGTTTATAATTTTTATTTTTAGATTTTTCTAATTTTTTTATCTAAATTTTTTAATATGATCTTGGCTTCCTATTTAGGATTTTTTCTTTTTAAAATTTTCTTTTATATTTAGAATGATTTTATTAATTTTCTATTTAGGATTTTTTTGATATAGTAATTTTTTGTAGTATAATGTAAATAATAATATATGACTTTATTATACATAATTATTTGATAAATGACAAACAATAATGTAAAACTAACTCCATGACTATAATTAATAATATATATTGATTAATGATCTCTTTTAGAGGTGATAAATAAGTCAGATTAACTCATTTTGATTGAGTTTGATCATTTAGATTTTGTATGAATTTATGTCGCCCATCAAATTTATATAAAAAAATAGTTTCCTACAGGTTGGATAGTTTGTCATTCACTTTTTTTTTAATATCTATTTAGATTCATTATTATTTATATATATTACTTTTTCATAATTCTGTAAATAATAATTTTTAATTAAGTAGATTTTACATAACATAATTTAATTAATTTTTTTATTTTTATTTAAATATTTAATAAATTAAATATTCATTTATTTTTTTAACAAATGACTATTTATAATAAAAATGAGTAATTGAATTAAGTTCTTATAAAATTAAAAATAAAAATATATTTTTATTTTTAAACAAATTTAAATTAAGTCACTTGAGTCAATTCGCGAGTCAGATCAAGATCATATCAATTTGGATTGACCTGTGAATTTGTTCAAATTTGATTAGAAAATTTTAAATCTTTTCAAGTTCAAATTAAATCAAATTTAGATCAATTTTTGGAATGAATTTGAGTCGTATAAAAAACTGTCACTCTAAACTCTTCCACCATTAAAAAAAAAAAAAAAGAATCTCTTTGAAAATCAAATTTAACTTAGATAGTTATCAACTTTTCCCATATTATCTTACTAAGAAAACTTCACATGTAACACGCACAAAAGAACTTTAAAAAAAAAAAAATCAACAACTTTTTAGTTGAATTGTACTAGAATTGCACAGACTGTAATTTGGAACTTCAATCAAAACTAATTTTTTTTTAAAAAGAAAAAACACTTCATAAATTTAGCTTAGTAACCCTCTTTATCTCTGAGTTTGCTACTTCAAATGATCTCATTCACCAAAAAAAAAAAAAAAAAAAAAGAGAGAAATCTAAGACATTATCATTTGATCTGCATGTTCTCTTCATCAAAACCACAATTAAACATGTCCCAATCCCAGACTAGCTCATTTTCTATAGCCATTTTCATATTACTGTTATCCCATATTAGGGAAGGACAGCCACAGTCTTGTTGGAATGAGCCCTGAAATAATGTACTCCTTCTGTCCTCCTCTAATGAATGTTTTTGATGAGTTGTTCTTGCCTGTCCCCCAGTAGTTGGCTTGCCTATGTCTTGTGGCTCTACTCCAATTGGCCTTCTATCGAATGCTCTTCTGCATTTCGATTTCTTGTACACACGGCACAAACTAAATTCATGCCTTAACTGTAAAAAATAATAAAGAGATGATAGAAAGCATTAGATTAATATTATTCTTTTGTATTCCAAATTTGTTACATTTCATATTAATTTTTGACAAAATCCTAAAAATTTGTCACCTGCAGAGTCACAAAAATTAACTCTAAAGATTGTGAACATGATGTAAAAGAGCAGGGGGGAAAATTATAAGTACTATGACTTCTAAAATTTCAATTTTTATTTTGTTTTTTAATACATTTTGAGTATTTAATTAGATTTTTTATGAATAAGATCAGAACTAACTCCACTTCTGATCACATTTAATTTTTATTTTTTGAGATTGTAAAAAAGGTCACTTAATATTATTGAATGAAAGAGAGATGAATTAGTATTGTGTGCAAATGATGTTAGCAGATGGGTGAATTAAAGAAAGACGTGAAAGAAAGAGTAGATAATGTTAATGAACTCATATATATGTGATAAATGAGATATGAGATACACATTTAAAAAGAAAAGGATATATGGCAAGGATCATGAAGTATGAATGTAATGTGGAGGTGTTAAGAGATTGAGGATTACAATATGAGGATTACTACCACATGTATAAGACTCATTAGTTTTATGTCTCTCTCTTTTTTTTAAAAAAAAAAAAAAATTCATCACAACACTATTTCTTTTCTTTAATAATATTAAAATTAACCCTCATTTATATTTTTACGATTTCACTGAATATGAACCGAATTTACTTCCAAATAAATCACCTTACAATTATGTCAGAATTGACATGAACATGGCAACATGTAATATAATATGACACAGACATTCTCCACACAGGACAAGGCATGACATGAACACATGTCAAACTTCATAGCATGTATGTCAAATTAATGGAATAGAGTTTGCACCATTGGATTTGCACCAGTTGAAGATGATGCTGCCTCTTCTGCTTGTATGGCTTTATACTCATTCATTTTCCATTCAGTCTTTCTTCCGTTTGGAACTCTTCCCCTATAAAAAATCATGGTTCTTTTCACGCCAATGCAGCGATTGTTTGAAGAGTAAACATAACCAGGTGAACCAGTAGATTTCCAGTATCCATCATTAGTGAGTCTCTTTGGTTTCCCTGTACGAATTTCACTTTCCTGTCTCGGATTGAAGAAAAACCACTGCTCAGAATCTCCAGGGCATAAGTCTCCTGATACCTCTGCACCAAACAAACTAATGTAACAATCTCCAACATTACTCAGCGTTTCAGACTAAGAAGTTATACTTTCAAGATCCGGTTTGATCTTAATTAAATTAAAAAAAAAAAAAGAAAAACAAATATTACTATATACTATATAAGAGAAGGCAAATTTGATACCTGGAAGATCCCATGGATTAAAACGATAGATATCAAGAGCAGGTATAACACGATGGATAGCTCGGCTGAGGTCATCTGTCATTCCCTGTAACTTGTGATGCAAATAAAACGAGACCAGCTCTTCTTCTGTAGGGTAAAAACGAAACCCAGGTGCCAAATCTTCCATTACTTCTTAGTTCTTACTTGCAGCTTATGTATATGGTGTGCAATATAAATGCATGTGTATATATATATAGACCACGAAGGTAATCCGAATGATTAATTTTACCGAATGATTAATTTTTAACAGGCTAAGTACAGAGAACAGGTGGTCTCTTTTGAGGAATTCAGTCAATCAAATAGTCTTCTTCCATTGTATGTTGCAAACTACGGCTAGACCAAAATGTCAACTGTAAAATTGGTCGGTAAGTGCTCTCCTGAAGACAAAGTATATATTTACTATTATTTTATTTTTGTTGGTACATCCAATTGCTTAAAGGCGACAAAGTATATGTTTATTATTATTATTATTATTATTATTACAAAGTAAACTCTTCCCTTTTATTTTCGTTGCTTGTGGGAATTGTGTGGCCCAATATGAGCAGAATCAGACAAAAAAAGAAAAAAAAAAGAATTTCAAATCTTCAATTGTCGACGTTTGCACTCAAGAAAGTTAAAATTTAACCATAATTAGTTGTGTTCCATGCTTCGCCTGAAATATGTATATTTTTATAATATACATATCAAAATAAAAAAAAATATTTATAAATTCTTTTAAAAAAATTTATAGGATTAAAAATAAGTTATTAATTTTTATGAATTTAATTCATCTCCTTCATTTTTATGAAATTGTGAATATTAATTTCATGTTTTATTTTAAATATTAAAATAATATTTATAGAATTTTTAAAATAAGTGATCTCAAAAAAAAAACATAAACACTTTTTCTATATTATTTACTATATATAAATTAAAGCTAACTATTTAATTTTAATACATGATATAATAATATCAAAGTTAATTAAATTAGTATAATTAATTTAACAATGAAGATAAAATATTGAATACTTATAATTATTTTAATTTTAGTTGTTATCAATATATAATAAAAATATAAAAATTCTAAAAAATTAAAAAAATTGTACCGTAATTAATATGAACAAATGCCAAACAAAGAGAATGAACTTTCTTATATTTTGGGAATTATATATATGCTAGTTGCTAACTTTTGCATTGCATTGATTATAGTATAAAAAATTTATAAAATTATTAATTAAAAATTATTTTATTTTTATATGTTCTATATTACAGTGTATTTAATATATAAGAACATCAAAATAAATAATTTTTAAAAAATTAATCTAATTTAAGGTACTTTATTATTTAATTTCAAATAGATAATTATTTTTAAATTTTTTAGATATTTTTTTATTTATGTGTTTTTTATTTTCTTTTCAGTTAATTGATTTATAGCTGTATAATTATATAGTATAATATTTAATTACATATATATCAAATATTAACTTAATAAATGATATATGATTGCCATAAGTGATTTCTAAGATCTTAACCTGATAATGATAAACACTTACTAAAAATAACTAGTGAGACCATAATTAATTATGTATATTGTTTAGAAATGATAAGTTTAATTTAGTGAAAAATTTGTCCTACCATTGATAAATTCATCTAATAGAGGTCATTCAAGTTTCTTTAAATTTTATTTAGGATATCAATTTTTAGCGGACTATCAACACTATATATAAGTAAGATATATCAGTTTTGTATATTTAAATTCTCTCATTTTTGGATAAATAAAATTGTCATATTTATAAAATATGAACTACCAAATTCAAAATCAATAGTTAAGTTTGTTTAATTATAAAAAATAAAGTTATATTTCAGAAAACTATTTTAAAAAAATATAAAAAATTAGTCTAATATTTCAAATGATTCTATGTACAAAAATTTTAAACAGAATTTTCATGTTTTTATTTTTATAATTAAGATGGAGAAAATTAAAAAAAATTTTATTCTCTCAAGATTTTGTACAAAGTGAAAAACACGATTTCTGATTTGTGTTTTTTACTTATGTGTATCATTGTCTTAGTTGGGAATCCATCAACTTCTATTTTCTTCTTTACTAATTTTTGCTTTTTTCTCTAAGAACTTTTAATCATATTTTGCGCTTAGTGTAAAATATATTTTTTTCTGTAATATATATATATATATATATATATATATATATATATATATATATATATATATATATATATATATAATATATATATAAAAAAGATATAAAAAAAAAATAATAATTTATATATATATAAAAATATATATAT
>CATIWR010075801.1:0-31944 GCA_949677035.1 Omphalea diandra | reverse complement strand
GAGTGGATGTAGGGATTGTTTTGCCCGAACCACTATAAAAATCTGTGTCCATTATTATTCTTACCTTCTCCCTTAATCTCTATTTTAAATTTTTTAAACACCAATTCAACCCCCCTTCTTGGTGCCTAGGGACAACAAATTACAAGAAGATGGACCAACAGGTCCCAAATCATATGTCAAATGAATTACAAGAAGATGGACCAATAGGTCCCAAATCATATGTTACATGAATCACATGAATATACCGAGAGCAGTGTTTGCCTTGCTCGGTCACGATAAAAACAAAGCTATTGCATTTGTACTTGCATAGTCAATTGTTATACTTGCAATGTATCTTGATGATATTTGATTATGGATTATGCCATGAGAATTTGATTATTGTTTTTATTCATTGAGTTGCGACTCACCAAATCGTAAAATTTTTTTTTAGATACTGAAGAATAGGAATTGGAGATTTTGGTGCTTTCAGTTTTACATTAAGACATATGGACCACAGGTCATCGACTTAATCCAAACTCTCTCTCTCCTTGTGTCATATACATATATGTACATCAAATACATGTTTGATTATGTGTGCAAGATGGATAACCTTTATGCATATGTATTTTGGACATGAATGATATGAGTTATGTAAATGAATATGGCTGTTACACCCCATTTTATGATAAAAGTTGTCTTTACCTTATCTGTGATAGCCATGAGAATTTGATTGTACCTTGATAATCTGTCTATGAGGGAGTGCATAATGCAAGTTGTAGCACTATCCACTAACACATTAATATGAGGCAAAGGAAAATTGTCCTTTGGGCATGCTTTATTCAAGTCCTGGTAATCAATGCACATCTCACTCTCCCATCCTTCTTTGGCATTGACACTATATTGATTAGCCATTTAGGATAGTCCGCCACCTTTAAGAACTTGACACTTAGTTGCTTTGCTACTTCTTCCTTTACTAACAAGGCCCACTTTGGTCCCATCCTACGAACCTTCTATTTGGCTGGTTTTATGTGTGGGTTGGTCAAAATTTTATGTTCTACCATTCGCCTATCAACCCTGGACATATCTTCATACGTCCAAGAAAAACTCTCTGATACTTCTTAAGTAATTGTTTGAACTTCCTTCCCTCATTTGATATGCTATCACTGGCGGTAAGCAAGATTTTGGGATTTTTCTGTATGCCAAGATTAAATATGCTCAGATAGGATGCATACTATGCATACTACCATCGAGGAACACATCACAAAAGTATGCAAACTCATCATTCATTACCTAAACACCTCAAAGAGAATGGAAACGAAAACATCAATGGCATTTGGAAAAACTTCTTCATCTAGGGGAACAACCAAAGCTTCCTCTTCCTGCATCTTTTCCCTATTCTTCTCCTCACTGGCCAACATGGTCATGTTCTCTCACCTTATGCAATATTTGTGCCATTCTCACCATCGATCCTATCTTTTGTTCCTATGATAGCTTTGACAATCCCCTCAAAACTTTACTTCATCTAATCATCAAATAATTTAATCTTTAGAAAATTTGCCCAAACAGTTGCACTTTTAGCCATAGTTGGCTCATTCTCCACTGTAGGCCCTTGTGTTTCCTCGCCACCTACTTCCTGAATGGAGTTCATAATCATGTTCTCAATTTCCTCCAATTTTATCCCAGTGTACACAACTTTGGTCAACTTGCATGATTTGATGTATTTCCATTCTGAGTCCACGAATGATACATTATGCTTCATCGATTCAGACCCATCCTTTACATGATTTTCCCTAGTGGCCCATAATTTTTGATCTAGCAAATACTGCTCGACTTGTTCATTAGTGACCCTTTTCTTATCATCCCATGGCCATGTAGACTAAGGTCTATATAAAATTATAGACTGAGTTGATTTTTTACCATTCTTTACCCCTGCAACCTGTTTCCCTTTCTTCTTTTTTTCTTCTTATTATCCTCCTATTTTAATGCGTTCTAATAACCTAGCTTACCAATATGTAGCTAGAAAAAAGCCTTATTGAGTTTGTCCATGTCATGGCTTAATAACTTCTTACTCTAAGAAGTCCATTACTCTAGTTTTTCGATGACTTCCCCTTCTTTCATAAAGAAATTTGACAATGATCCACACATATCTTTAGCTCCTTCCCTTGACTCTTCATCACAGTACCATAATCCTTTCCTTGTGGTATGAGTGGGAATCTTTGAGAACTTTAATACGCTGATGGAATTCTTTCCCAATTCTTTCCTATAACTTTAGGATCAACCCACTTATTGGTGACTCCTAAACCCTCAAAGATGCGGAACAACCACACTTAAAGTTTATACAATCTTTCTAACCTTCGCATAGATAACATTATCTCCTTTATAAGGAATCTTAACTTTCTGGTGAACTGTGGAAGGCATAACACTCAACAAAATGATACCATGGTCTTCCTAGCAAAAGTGAGATGGTGATTAGAATATCTAAGACTGTGATTTTAACCATAATCTCTACTATGCCCATTTTTACCAAAGTCTTAAACATACGTATAACCAGCCTCCTATTATCCTCATGGGCTTAGATGATACTATCAAAAGCTTCTAAATCCTTTTTAGGCAATCTAAACTTGTGTAGTAGCTTAAGGGATAAATGTTAATCCCAAATCCATCATCAAGCATTACACATGGTATGTGTCTTCCCTTCACTTTAGTGCAGATTAATAGGGACAAATTATGATCTATCCTTTTAATGGCAACTCATCATCTGAAAAGGAAATCTTTCCCTTATGAGTCACTAATGCAATAACATCCTTTTGTATGGCTTCATTGGAAATGATCAAGCTGGACAAGGCCTATATCATAACCTTTTTATGTTCTTATGAGGTGATAAGTAATTCCTATACATTGATCTAAGTTGGTACCTTCTTCAACTAGTTTACAATATGATTATCTTCCTCTTTCTCTTTTATAAAAAGTTCATTTGTCCCTTTTCCAACCCTTGGTTCTCAAGGAGCTTCTATATCAGGATAGTACTTCCTATTACAAGTAACATGGTTCACTTGTTCCATTTGTCTCTTTTCATCACTTTCTTTCCATAGTTGAATCACCTTCTTCCTTCACACTTCCTTTGCCTCCTTATCTTAGCTTTCCCTTGGATTAATAGTGTAGACAATTGAAACCTCATTCATAACCCGCTCGATAGTGGCAATAACAATAACCTTCAGAATCCTAAAATCTATCATGAAAGTCCCTTGATTTGAAGGAGGAACATTACTATAGTTTAAGATAGGGTTTGTTTAGATGTTAGGCCTTTTAGAATTTGGTGGGACAATGGTCTTATTGTCAATAAGGTCCTAGATCTCATGTCTCAATCTATAACAATCATTAATGTTGTGACTAACTCCTTAATGAAAAGTGCAGTAAGCGTTGGCATCATATCACCTAGGCAACGGGTTGGGAGGCAATCTCAATGCTAGAGGCTTTAACACTCCCTTCTTTTGTAATCTATTAAACTTTTTTGGAGAAAGACATTCTTAGATCAATAAATTACCTTAGTGTCCTTACTGCATTGACATCGACCATTTTGTTTCCCTTAGACTAAGGCTGAGATAGGGAGTTTCTTCTTCCTTCATTTTGCCTTATTGACTCAAATTTTAGCTCTTCAACCTAAAAATCTTCTTCTTAAAGATCCTTGAAATTCTTGACCAATATTCCTTTAATTTTGGTGCTAATACTAGGTAAAGCCCTGTTCACAATCATTCTCACTTGTTCTTTCTTTATGGGCCTTATGGTTACTTTTGAGTTCGTCTTCTTCTATCTCTTGATGTAATCATTAAAACTTGCATTAGTTTTCTGCCTCAAAGATTCTAAATGCTATAACATGACTTCAAGATTTGAATTACAAGCATAGTGCCTTTCAAAGGTTTCTGTCAGCTTTTTCCAATCTTCCTTGATAGTCTTCAATTAGTTGAAGTACTAAGTCTTATCATATCCCTCAATAACAACTCAAAAAGCATTAGCATGGTATCAGTCGATACCCCAAATACTTTCATAACTAGCACCTAACAAACATGGCTCTTTGTATTTTAGGTTCCTATGAACTTGGGTAGCTTAGGCATGTAAAAATTAGCTAGCAGTTTCTTAAGTTTGCGAGCAATCAATTCTTCAAAGTCTGTTCCTTTCTCTAAACCTTTAACTCCTAAAGCTTTTTGTAATTTCTCCAATTGCTTAGAAAAATCATCAAATCGAGTGCTCTCTTATTCACTTTCTAAGGACTTATCTAAAATGGCAATGGTACTTCCCATTTCCTTGGCAAGCTTACTTTTGTGGAATTATTTCATCCTAAACAGATCGTCATCAATCACCATAGATTGGGGCTTTCCCTTTATCAGTACGATTAGTAGAAGTCTCGCCCTTCTTCATAATTTGATTGACATGTTTATTCACTTCCTCAACAATCCTTTTTTTCCATCTTACAATTGAAATCAACCATCATTCTATCCAAGATTTATAGCGATATGGTTGGCTCCGTAATCGGGTTAACAATTTGGTTTGGACATAGAGTCTTACTCTTTTTTGCAAGTCAGTTCCCCATTTTTCTTCCATAAGGATTTGGATGGAGCTATGATGGTTGCAAGACAAGGGTTATTAGTATGATGCATAAATAGAGAATTAATGCATGTATGCATGCATGACATGCACAAGCCATTTTGCACAGGGTTCTTCTAACCTTATGCCTCCTACACATGAGGTCTAGTGACTTTTTTCTAGGTGTTGTCTCATTCTTATACCATAATGGGCAAGAATGCATGGAGTTGCCTCAGAGCAAGAAGAGTTGAAACATCGATAAAACATATACATAAAGGCACTACAGGGAAGAATTCTTTACATTACTCGAAGAAACATGTATAAGTAAGGAAATGAATACTTTTAAGGAAAAAGGGATGTACACAAAAAGAATTTACATAGTGGGGAAGGGGAATACACAAGTATTTATACATGAGGAATAATTACATTGAGGGAGATGGGGTAACATTTATGCTTATATTAAGATACCTAACTTTGTTCTTCGAGGACTTTTATTCTTCTTTGAAAAAATGTAAGCAAGTGGCGTGCCCTATTCCAAGTACTATAGGCTCCTACATGTGCCTAATGGTTGAGAGGGTTGTTACAATTAATGGCTCTTATAAGCTTAAGGGGCAATTATCATGATCACCCATTTGATTTACCTAAAGCTATTAGGTTCATGAGTGATAAATCCTCCTTGTACTTTACTAAGCCTTAATATAGCTTAAGTCTCAAGTTTGGAGAATGATCGATTTATCTAAGGGCACTTAGTGCTAGTGGAAAAGTGTGGAGGTTACATGAATGCACTAGACTAACTCAATAGCAAGTTTAAAATGCTAAAAGTGAACCAGAGATTAAATACAAAGTCAATTTCGTGTCCCAGTGGAGTCACCACTGCGAGCATCTCAAAATTACATGGTTTTATGCTCGAATTAGTGAAATCTTGCTTATGACTCTATTCTTTTATCGATCATTAGGGGATTGAGAGGAAAAGGCTGTTCACATTGGTAATGACCCCTAAATATCTCACATTTTTGGATTAATGGGGGGGGGGGGAGGGGATCCCTTAGGCCTTGTGCAAGTTCTAAGAATTAAGTCCAAATGATGGTGATCGAGGGACCAAAATGGGACAATACATTGGTATTATCCCTAGGAAATGTAAAGTTATCACTTGACTTTGATCAAGACAAGAATCCAGGGAAGGCAAAATCTAAACCTAATTTAAGTCAATTGAAAGGCCCATTTCATCTTTACTCCATCAAAAATCGGGTTGGAAAATTGGGTACATCTTGGAGAAGAGGTTGGCACCCCCCAAGCCGCCTGGATATTGGGATCCGACCTTCAGGCATCTTTGGTTCACCTTTAGTATTTTAGCCAAGTTATTGATTAGTTGCCTTGATTAAAGAGTCCATCACTATCCTTCAAAATAAACTCCTACCCAAGCTGAAGGATATAGGTTTTTTCTCAATTCCATATTTAATTGGTGATGTTAATTTTGATAAGGCATTATGTGATTTTGGTGTAAGTGTGACTTTTATGCCTTTATCGATTTGTGAAAATTTAAAATTGGGAGAGTTAAAATCTATCGCTATAACTCTACAACTTGTAGATAAGTCAATAAGATATCCAATCAGGATTTTAGAGGATTTACAAAATTTGCAAGTTCTATGTGCTAGTGGATTTTGTTGTGCTATACATGAAGGAGGATATGCATATTCCTATCATTTTGGGGAGGCCATTCCTTGCCATAGTTGATACCTTAATTGATATCAAGAATGGTAAGCTTCCTTTTTAAATTAGTGATGAATTAGTAAAGTTAAGTATTTTCCAAACAGTAAAATAACCACTTATGAATGAATGTTATTTTCAAGTTGATATGCTTTGTAGCTTTGTTGAAAAGGGGTGCTTGAAGTAAAATTTTGGAGATCCTCACAAGACATTCATGGTGCATAATGATGACTTTGCATATAAAGAATAGGAAATGGTAAAACTAGAACACTTCTTGAAAAAATACCATTTTTACCACCTGTGAAGAGTTTAAAGTTTGAGCCATTCTAAACTAGAGTTCATAAGCAATCATTCTTTATTAATGATGTTCTAAAGGTAGAGCTCAAACCACTACCTAAGAAATTAAAGTACATATTATTAGACCCTAACACGACTTTTCCTATTTACAATTTTGCATTAAATGATAAATAAAAGATAAATTGCTTAGGTTGCTTAGACAACATAAAAGAATAATTGGTTAGAATATTAATGACATAAAAGGCATAAAACCCTTTATATGCATGCATCAAATACTAATAGAAGAGGGTTGTTATTGGCCCTATTGCATCAAGAAGGGTGGGTTGAATTGGTGGCAAATTCGAACTTTTGATTTTGGAGGAAGCCCACAATAATGAAAGATTAGAGAAAGAGTAGGAGAAGAATGAACACAAGAGTTTTATAGTGGTTCATATAGTAACAACCCTACATCCCCAATTCACCAATTAGGTGTTTCACTCAATCACTAGTATTTTACAAGCCCATACTCAACTTATTGTTTAGGCTCACACCAAACTTTACAAGTGTTTTCCCAAGGATCACACTCAACCTAGTGTTTTAGGCTCATACCAAAAGTGTTTCCCAAGGTTGACACTCAAACCCATACAAGAGTTTTCTAAGGCTCATTCTTAAACGTAAACAAGAGTTTTTTTATATAAAGGATCACTCTCAAACCCAATACAAGGTATTTAAAGCTCACACCAAATTATGTTCAAAGAAATAAAGAATTAAAATGGTGAGAATTAACTTTGTAAGAGTTTTGGCACAATCAATGCTTATCCTTTCTTGCATTCATGTCCATTTGGTGGTGTATTTATAGGCAATAACCACCAAAGAAAAGTTACAAAGAAACTATGTCTAAATCTCCAAGTTGTGTTAGACATATCTTGCATTAAATGATTATAAGATGAAATTCACAATCGAGATTAAATTCGTGGTCGCTATTTTTGAACTGTGTCTAACGGCTAATTCATGTGGCATAAAACCATTGGTCTTTTCAAAAACTAGCCGTTGGATCTTTCAAACGAATCTCAAAAACTACGGTCACTACTCAAATTCACGGTTGTTTTTTTCTTTCTTTGGATGCGATGGTCATCATAAAATCGTTTGTCTAACATGGAGATATTATTTGCCACTTAGTGGTCACTACCGAAATTCACGCTTGCTACTTTTAAATCTCAATGACACTTTTTCAAAATTCATGTTTGCTATGAAATTTGCAGTAACTTATTTCGAAGGCATATTTTCATACTTTGAGTTTTTTACTTCTAATATCTTATATTCAACTTCCAATGAGATTTTATCTTAATATATGCAAAAAAAAAAAAAAAACTTAAAATTGATATTATAACCTTTCAATCTATATTGTCAAGATCAAAATAGAGTCTTGACTTAGGTTTGAATAACCTAGTCCAACAATCTCCCCTTTCTTGATTTTGATAATCTAGATTAAATATGCAAAGGATAAAGAATCAATTATGCATGCTCCGAAGAGAATTATTGTGAAGTGATTCAAATCATAAGTATGAAATTACTCCCCTTTAATCCATACTCCCCCTAGTTATTCCAATAAGATCATTGTCTTAGCTTATTATAAATGTAGTTTAATTTTCTTTCCCCTTTTTGTATGTTCCCTCTTTGTATATTTGGTCAATTATTTCTCCCCCTTTGTCAAGATTAAAAAGAGAGGAATAGGAGGGAATAAGAGATAGAATAGGGAATATATAAGGGAATGTCCACAAACATGTCAATTGTACAAACTCAAATTAGAATAGCAAACATAAGTAATTTTGCAGAATTGATCACAATTTGTCACATAAAAAGATAAATGGATGAAACAAAAATTGCATGGAAATTTTATATTAAAAAAACATAAATGCAAAGTATTCAAACATTTAAAGATGCTTGAACACACAAACTAGGGCTAGAAATTTAAGAATTTTTATATATGACCCTAGCATAGAGTCTATGATTTTTGATGATTGATTTCAACATTTGAAATATAAAAAATCTCAAATGCAAACTGAATTGATTCAACTCATCACATAATCAATCAAATCAAACATGTCAACATATAGATATCTCAAATAATAAAACTCCCCTTAAATGTATGCATAAATATATTAAGTTAAAAACATAAGGGATAAAGGATACATTACAAGTTTAGTATCCATGGCTTGATACCAAATAGCCATTTGAAACTTTATCCCTTCTTCATTAACAATCTCCATTCACCTTTAGATTTTCCATTATGAGAATTTGGTGAAGGAGTCCCCATTCTACAATATCAAACACTTTGCTTTAGTACCCAAACATACTTAGGTCATTAGGGGTTAGTCATGGAAGGGTTCTCTAATTTGAGGTGTGCCTTCCTAGTATGGCAATAAACATTGATGTGCCTACATCTCATGCAATAATGACATTGGAGCTTAGACTTGTGAATCTTTCTCCTAAGCACAACCATAGTATGAGTATAGGGCCTTTTTATGTAAGTGCATGAGTGATTAGGAGTATAAGAGAATTTTTTGTGTTTGTATGGTTGAGCATGCTTCTTATTATAAATGTAAGCATAATTTTCTCTTTGAGCCTTGGCTTTTGAGCCTTGGAGGGGTTTTCCTTTACCCTTATGTATAAGTTCCTTAGTGGTAGGAGCACCTCTCTTCCCTATGACCTTAATATTTGAAGTTTGAGGTGTTGATGCTTTAATGAATGTAGTGAGTGAAGAAGTAGATGAAGAGGCTCTATTGAAGCCTAAATCATGCCTAACTAAAGGAGGTCTTTGTGATATAATAAGTGTATCCAAAGCTTCCTTTCCCTTGTGTAGAGTTTATAAGCTCAATGATTTCACCCTTTAAGGGGGTCATTTTCCTTTCTCAAGGAGGTTAAGGATGAAGAAGATTTTGAAAGACTCTTAACAGATTTTTTGAGTTCTTCATTTGAAATCCTTAATTTACTTATAAGACTATTCAAGGATTTAAACTCATCTTCTAATTTTGAGCATTTCTTCATGTAAGATTTCATTTATGACTTATATTTGTCACATTTCAAAGTGAGAGCTTCTAAAAGCTCATAATCTTCATTATCAAACTCATCATATTCGTCATAAAAGTGTGGAGAAGTACTTACTTCCTTAGATGTATCCTCTTGAGCCATGAAGCAAAAGTTTGCTATTTCATCTTCTTCTTCTTCATCTCTTGAATCATCATCCCAAGTAGCCTTGAAGCCCTTCTTTTCCTTATGATGATATGAAGATGACTTTCTTTGGCTTCTTTTTTCTCCTCCCCTTTTCATAAACTCCTTAGTCCTTCTTGATATTTTGGTAAGCTCCTTTTCTTCTTTGTCACTTTCATTTAAGTCACTTGAGCTTGAATAATCTTCATGAGCTTTGAAGGCTAGAGCTTTCTTCTCTTCTTTGTCTCTTTATGCTCTTAGCTTCTTCATCTCTTCATCCTTCTTAAAAGCTATCTCATCAGTGAAAAGCTTACTAATGAGGGCATCGGTTGGCACTTTCCCAATCTTCATATTAGACTTTTGAATGGTTTATACTCTTGCACCAAATTTATCTAATAAAAGTGATTGGAGGATTTTAGTATTTACCTCATAGTTGGTAAGAATCCTTCCAAACTATTTCATGTTTATGACAATAAAGAGGAGTCTATTTGTCATTTTAATGATGCTTTCATGGTCTTTCATCATGAAGAGCTCCCACTTTGTCACATACATCTCCAACTTACTTGATTTCATAAAAGTTGTGCCCTCATGATAGTTTTCTAGTGCTTTCCATATGACATGTACAGTTTGGCAATATTGGACTCTTCCAATTTCTTCTCTTGACATAGAGCTTAGAAGAATAGTCGTTGCCCTCTTGTTCTTCCCATTTGTTTTCCTATATGCTTCACTTCCATTCTTCACTTGCAATTGCCATCTCTACTCCTTCAACCATCTTTGTTAATGCTTTCACTCTTTAAGTATATAATCCTATAAGTTGATGAGATCGCTATCAAGATAAATCTCCATTTTATGCTTCCAAAGCGCATAATTATTCCCATCAAAATGGGGATTAAGGTGAGAGTGGACTCTTCCTTATGCCATTGATCTTTTCTCACACAATTAAGGCTTGAATTGAGACTTAGCTCTAATACTAATTGGTCGCCCTATTGCACCAAAAAGGGAGGGGTTGAATTAATGGCAAATTTAAACTTTTGATTTTGGGGGAAGCTGACAAAAATGAAAGATTAGAGAAAGAGTAGGAGAAGAATGACCACAAGAGTTTTATTATGGTTCGAGTATTAACCAACCCTACATCCACTCCCCAATTCACCAATTCGGTGTTTCACTCAATCACTAGTGTTCTACAAGCTCACTTCAACTTAGTGTTTAGACTCACATCAAATCTTACAAGTGTTTTCCTAAGGTTAACACTTAAACCTATACAAGAGTTTTCTAAGGCTTACTCTTAAACCTAAACAAGAGTTTTCTATATAAGGACTCACTCTCAAACCCAACATAAGGTTTTTAAAGCTCACACCAAACTATATACAATGAAAAAAAGAATTAAAATTATGAGAATTAACTTCGTAAGAGTTTTGGCATAATCAATGCTTATCCTCTCTTATATTCAAGTCCATTTGGTGGTGTATTTATAGGTAATAACCACCAAAGAGACGTTATAAAAAAACTATGTCCAAATCTCTAAGTTATGTTAGACATATGTCCAAATCTCTAAGTTATATGTTAGATGTTTCTTTGTACCATCTCTTTGGTTGTGCCAATAATCTTTTTCATGTTAGGGTTAAGCCTTTGTAAACCATTAGTTAAGCACTAACAAAGGCTTAACCCTAACATGAAAAAGGTTGCTAGAGATAAAGTCATCAAGTTGTTTGATATTGGGATCATTCACCCTATCTCTGATAATAAGTGGGTGAGCCCTATTCAAATAGTGCCAAATAATGGTGGGATGATAGTAGTAAAGAATGAAAATAATGAATTGATACCCACTGGGATGGTAACGAATTGGCAAATGTGCATTAACTATCGAAAACTTAATAATGCCACTTGTAACCTTTTGCCTTTTATTGGCCAAGTTCTAGAAAGGTTACCAAATATTCTTTTTCCTATTATTTGATGGTTACTCAAGATTCTACCAAATTCCCATTGACCTTGAAGACTAATAAAAAATCAATTTTACATGTCCGTATGGTCCTTTTGCTTTTAGAAAGATGTTTTTTAGTCTTTATAATGCCTTTGCTACATTTTAAAGATGGCATGATAAGCATTTAGTGCACCAAGAATTTAAAAGGGACAATTAGTGCTATTATTTAACTCCCATTTGAAATTATCTTTAAGAAAATTGAAATCAAAATGGTTGAGAACTTTTTGAGTTATCAAGATCTTTGCCTATGGAGCAATAGAAATAACAAATAAAAAAAAAGGACACATTTAAAGTCCATGGCCATCAACTCAAGCCTTACATCATTAGAGATTCTATTAATATGGGAGCATCCATCCCCCTTTCACCATCACAGTAGAATGAAGAAGGTGGCTCAAGCTAACCATAAACTAGTGGTTTTGGGAGGAAACCCAAGTTTTTCTTTTATTTGGCTTTCTTTTAGTTTTCATTTCATTTTTTAATGTCTTTTTTATATTACAATGTAAATTCTACATTTAATCTTTGTTTTGCTTTCTTATATATCGGTTAAGAAAGGAAAAGTGAGCTTGAAGACAACTCCATAAATGCCTTAAAGCCTTGAAGTTCTCTTCTTGGTATCCAACTACCTTCCACCATGCAAAAAAAAGAAAAAAAAAAAGAGTATTCCTTTCATACTTGCACCTTTTATTTTGATTTTATGTCATTAAGGATAATGCCATAAATAAGTGTGAGGGATGTATTGGTGTCAGGATTGACATATTCGAAATAGGACAAAATTTTTTATGTTGTGTGAGTGCCTCGAGGTTTCGTGACTGAACTCAAATAAGTGGAATCATACTTGCAATCCCTACCTTTTATTGATCATCACGAGATCGAGAGGATGGGGACATACTTTGGTAATAACCACTAATCGTTACATGTGTTTGGACCAACACGGGGTCCTCTTAGGCCTTGCATAATTTCAAAGCCCCTAATTTAGAAGGGTGGGCATTGAGGGACCAAAAGCAAGATAATACATTGGTACCATCCCTAGGGATTGTAGAGTCACCACCTGACATTGATCGCGATAAGAATTCGTGAAAGGCAAAATCTGAACCTATTTTAGATCAATTAGAAGGCCCATTTTGCCTTCACCCTGTCAAAGATTGGATTCAAAAATTAGGTACGGCTTGGTGAAAAGGTTAGGCACCCCCAAATTGCCTGAATATTAGGATCCAATCTTCAGGCATCTTTAGTTCGCTTTTTACATTTTAATCGAGTTATTGATTAGTTTAATTATCGACCTTAAGCATATATCTAAACATGATCCATTTCAACAAATCAAGTCATCATCTTGAAAGAGGAGAGGGATCATGCCTCATGGTATATGGTCTTGACATGCATCATCATTCATTCACACATATTCATCCATAATGGGAGGAGGTCATATGACATGGCATAGGGTTTTAACATGCATTATCATCCATCCACACATGAATGTACACATGGATAATCACATAATCCATATGGAAAAGTGGTTAAGACCAAGTTTATGGTCTGATCCAAAGTAACCGCCTATAACTAAAAGAAGAAACAAGTTAGTGATGAGTCAATCGAAAAATAAACAAGTAAAAGGAACATAAAGTAAGTAAAGAAAGGCAAACACGATCTATGGTGATCATCATACCATAACTTCGTAGTCAAGGAACCTAACATGTGACTAAGTCCATGATCACCATATTTCACCATCACAAACCAAAATATACAATTTGTAATACACATGTATAGATGCATGAATCATGGATGGAAGAAAGGGAATGAACACACACCTACATAATGTTAAGCATTTAGAAGGCATTAGATAGCTTTGAGGCAATGATTCATTTAAATGAAGTTTTAGGATTATTGAACCCTCCCTTATCTTACTCATAAAAAGTTAAAACATTTAGGGCATAACCTAACATTGTAAAAGTTAGAGTACTCATATCAAACTAAGAGATCAAAGAGTAAAAATATTATTCACATGACTACAAATATAACCCTGCACAAATAGAGCTATCAAGATCAAAGGAAACTCAAGTTTCACATTTGTCATAGCCTTGAAGTGTCAAAATAGAACCAAAAACATAACTTTAAGATTAGAGGAATATAAAAACATAAAAGCATTTTAAGAAGACCAACAAAACTCCATTTCGATGTGAATAGAGTTCCTAAGCCATTAGACCTCACTCTATTTTATCACTAGAGTCAGTAAACATCCTAAAAGATACCCCCAAAAGTAAGAAATCTGAAAGAAAGAAGAGGAAGATTTTTTGTTATATTGCAGGGAACATAGGCTGTATAGCCATGAATAAGGGTAGTACAACCTAGGAAGAGGGTCGTAAACCTTCCTAACAAAGGTGTACAACCTTCAATTTTTGGGTTTTAACAAATAAAAAGTGAGAAATAAAAGAAGAGAAAAAGAAAAGGAAAAGGGATCCTAGGTGTGTCCTTATGATGTCATTACTCTCAGAAGTATGTAACAAGTTTAATATCATCCAAAAATGCTCAAGGTAATGCATAAATACAAAGATAAATGGTCTAGTTCTACCTTAGATAAAGTGGGTATGGTTAGGGTTTGAGTTTTATATGTCTAAGAGTGTCTGAGCATTGATTTTGGTAAAGTTTAATTAAGGTTTCCAAACCTCCTCTCCCTTTTCAAATAAAAGGGTATTTATAGTTGTTGGTTGGGTGCACAGTACCAAAAATAGTTTTAATTTCACCATGGATCTATCTAATCATAGAGAAGGAGAGTGTTGTATTAGAATTATGGTTTACATATGAGTTGTACAACCAAGTATGGGTTGTACACCCCTTTATCAAGACTGTACCACTTTAGGGTTAAAAGGGGGACCAATTTTAGAAGATTTGGTAGTCTAGCATTTTAGCAAAGGTTGTACAACCATGCTTGATGGGCTAAGCCTAATAAGCAGCCTTATACTTAGTTTACACCTTCTTTTGGGATTTTGTCTTAGGCTTGGGTTGGGGCTTGGTCATGGGCATGGTTTGGGGCTTAGTCTTCGGCTTTTCCAAGATTCTCTATGGCCTGCCATCTTTTTATTTAGGCAACTCTCTTTTCATTATAGGGATTTAGTTCAGTGACTTCATCATTATGCTCTGTATCCTGAGGTTCAAAATCTGATACTTACAGTTTGCCCCTACTTTATGAGGCTTAGTAAACAATAATTGGGAAATGATAGTTGGACAAGACATGACAAAGCAAAGTATAAAATGTAAATATTAGTAAGGATACTCAAGGATATGGTTTCTTTAGCAAGTGTCAAGGTTGAATATTTTCTTCCAGCAGCCCTCGAGCAAGTATTGAGATTTCTTCTTAGCAGCCCTTGAATAGGTTCTAAGCTTTCTAGTAGCCTTCTAACAAGTACCAAGGTTGAACATCTTCATCCAGTAGCCCTCAAGCAAGTATTGAAATTTCTTCTTATTAGCCCTTGAGCAAGTGCTAAGCTTTATAGCAGCCCTCTAACAAAAACCAAGGTTGAACATCTTCTTCCAGCAACCTTTGAGCAAGTACTAGAATTTCTTCTTAATAGCACTTGAATAAGTACTAAGCTTCCTAGCAGCCCTCTAGCAAGTACCAAGGTTGAACATCTTCTTCCAGTAGCCCTTAAGTAAGTACTAGAATTTCTTCTTATCAACCCTTAAATAGGTACTAAGCTTTCTAGCAGTCCCTAGTAAGTAGTAAGTTGTTTTGACATTGGATAACTAGTCTCTTGGTGTTTTTCTCATTTCTTCATGGTGCTTTAGTCTTTCTGATTGATGATCCTAGCTCAAGGATGCCCCCTAAGTGGTTATCATGCCATTCGAGCTCTTCTAGCATAGGTAAGACTGAATTCATATACTTGTAGCCCTTATAGCTATCTCGGGGTTTCATTCTCATTTGAAGGCAATGAGCTTGCAGGCCTAGATGTTGTAGGAAGTACTTATATGGGTCTTGCTATTTTTAGGAGAAGGAGATTTTCCTTGAAAATACTTTTTAGGTTTTTGGGGTTTTGGAGAAAGCAATTTTATCATTGATGGGTAGCTTAGTGGCCTAACTTCAATTAAGAAATTTAGGGCATTCTAGGTGTTTTAAATGGAATGAAGGTATTTTGCTAAATTGGTTATTCTAGTCTTCTCTAAGTAGTTAAGGGTAATTTAGGTGTTTTGGAACCTCTTAGAATGCAATAGGTGTTCTAGTAATTCTTGGTGTTTTGGAGCTCTTCGAGAAGTAGGGGCATTTTGGTAATTTTGAGCGCAATTGGACTTGTTGGGGACTTAATGGTATTTGGTAATTTAGGTGTAATTATGCTAGCCTAGCCAAGGAAGCAAAGCTATATCTATCAGGCCTAACAAGGTTGTATAACCCTAGAGGGTTGTATAGCTCAGGGCCACTACGTAAGCCCCTCCGAGGGTTGCTCGTCACATTCGCACTATTCCTACTATATTTCTAAACTTTATCTCTTTGCACTTCAAACTTAGATCCTAGGCTATCATAGCTTTTCTTACTAATTACCATGCCTGGGTTTCACGATGATGACTCGTTTGACGTTTAAGAAGAGTTCACCGACAAGATATTATAATCACGATCTTCTTTCTTTTATTATTTCATAGTATGATTAATTCAATAGAAATGGCAGACGAGGTTCTTCTTAATGAATCATGCCATCTACTTTGCCCATAGCTTAAAGAAGGCCTTCTGCCTTTACCCATTTTGAGAAGTAATCCCTTATTACAACAATGTACTTATGCCCCTTTGTAGAGGCCAGTTTGATTTCCCTAATCACATCAATGCTCCACGCTGCAAATGGCCAAGGCATGTAACTCGGTTGGTAGCAAATGACTAAGAATCCCATGAATTTGACATTCGTGATAACTCTGAACTTTTTAAATATAATGTTAGCCCTAATGCACTATGAAGAAGGAGGTTGAATTGGTGGCAAATTTAAAAATTTGATTTTGGAGGAAGCTCACAAAAATGAAAGATTAGAGAAAGAGAAGGAGAAGAATGAACATAAAAGTTTTATAGTGGTTCAGGTGTTAACCAACCCTACATCCATTTCCCAATTTACCAATTAGGTGTTTCACTCAATCACTAATGTTTTACAAGCTCACACTCAACTTAGTGTTTAAGCTCACACCAAACTTTACAAGTGTTTTTCCAAGGCTCACACTCAACCTAGTATTTTAGGCTCACACCAAATCTTACAAGAGTTTTCCCAAGGCTAACACTCAAACCTATACAAGAGTTTTCTAAGGCTCACTCTCAAACCTATACAAAAGTTTTCTAAGGCTCGCTCTCAAACCTATATAAGAGTTTTACAACTAAGCTAACTCTCAAACGTAAATAAGAGTTTTCGATTTAAGGGCTCACTTTCAAACCTACACAAGGTGTTTAAAACTCACACTAAACTATGTATAAAGAAATAAGGAATTAAAGTATATAATTAACTTTGCAAGAGATTTGGCATTACCAATAGTTCTTCTCCTGCATTTACATCAATTTGGTGGAGTATTTATAGCCCATATCCACCAAAGAGACATTACTCTAAAACTATCAATAAATCTCTAAGATGTGCTAGACAGATTTAGCATTAAATGCTGGTCAGGTGGATGTTATGGTCGTTACTGCTCTTTTGGGGTCGCAAATTTCCAATTGCAGCTGAAAATCCTATTTGTGTCTAGCGGCTAGTCCATGTGTCACCTTTTCGTTGGTCACCCAAGAAAACATAGCCATTGTGTTCTAAAAACTCTCAAAAGTCACGGTTGGGAGATATCAATGCCTTGGGCACGACTGAAATCGTGAATTCCTCTGTGACTAAGGCTTTGCAATCTTTAGATGGGTTGGGCAATGAAATAGCTTGTAAATAGCCCTCCTCTAGCTTTATTCATTATTGTAATTGATTCGCAGTCACGATTTAGAATATACACATCGCGAATTTGGATGAACTTTATAATGTTGGAGATTTTGAATTCCAAAGAAGATAACTCTTATAAAATGTTAAAAACAACACTTAAAATTGACATTAGAACTTTCAATCTATATTGTCAAGATCAAAAGAGAGCTTTGACTTAGGTTTGAATAACCTAGTCTAACAATCTCCCCCTTATTGATTTTGATAATCTATATTGAATATGCAAAGGATAAAGAATCAATTATGCATGCTCCTAAGAGAATGATTGTGAAATGATTCAACTCATAAGTATGAAATTGCTCCCCCTCAATCCATACTCCCCTTTAGATTCTTTCCTAACTCTATCTCTCCCCCTTTGGTAAGATCAAAAAGAGGGTAAAGGGAAAAGAACATTTGCATAAAAATAAATAGACAAGTAATAAAACTCCCCCTAAATGTATGCATAAATATATTAAGTTAAAAACATAAGGGATAAGAGATACATTACAAGTTTAGTATCAATGCCTTGATACCAAATAACCATTTGAGACTTTATCCATTCTTCATTAGCAATCTCCATTCACCTTCAAATTTTTCATGATGAGAATTTGGTGAAGGAGTCCCCATCCTGTAATATCGAATACTTTGCTTTGGTACCCAAACATACGTGGGTCCTTAGAGGTTAGTCTTGGAAGGGCTCTCCAATTTGAGGTGTGCCTTCCTAATGTGGCAAAATACATTGATGTGCCCATACTTCATGCAATAGTAGTATTGGAATTTAGACTTATGTGTCTTTCTCCTATGCACAACCTTTGTATGAGTAGGGGGGTCTTCTCATACTTAGGTGGTGAGAATGTATGCAAGTGCATGAGTGATTAGGAGTAGAAGATAATTTTTTATGTTTGTGTGGTTAACATGCTTCTTATTATAAATGTAAGCATATTTTGCTCTTTGAGCCTTGGCTTTTAAGACTTGGGGGTCATTCCTTTGCCCTTAGGCATAGGTGTTTAATGCTAAGGGCACCTCTCTTCTCCATGACCTCAATATTTAAAGTTTGAGGTGTTGATTCTCTAATGAATGTATTGGGTGAAGAAGTAGGTGAAATGGCTTCATTGAAGCCTAAACCATGCCTAACTAAAGGAGATCTTTGTAATATAATAAGTGGATCCAAAACTTCCTTTCCCTTATGAAACCTAGAAATAGAATTTCTAAGCTCAATGACTTCATCCTTTAAGGAGTCATTTTCCTTTCTCAAGGAGGTTAGGGATGAAGATGACTTGGATAGACTCTCTAAGGACTTTTCATTAGAAGTCCTCAACTCACTTTCAAGATTGTTCAAGGATCCAAATTCATCCTCACGTTTGGAACATTTTTTCTTGTAAGTTTTCATTTGTGACTTATATTTGTAATATTTCAAAGTGTGAGCTTTTAAAAGCTTATCATCTATATCATCAAATGCATCATAATCGTCATAAGAGTGTAGAGAAGTACTTACCTCTTTGGAAGAGTTTTCTTGAGCCATGAAGTAAAAGTTTGCTACTTAATCTCCCTCTTCATCTTTATCACTTGAATCATCATCCCAAGTAGTCTTAAAGGTCTTCTTCTTTTCCTTGTGATGACAAGAAGATGACTTTCTTTGGTTTTTTCTTTCTCTTCTCATTTTCATCAACTCTTTAGTCCTTCTTGATATTTTACCAAGCTCTTTCTCTTCTTCATCACTTTCATTGGAGTCACTTGAGCTTGAATAATCTTTTTAAACTTTGAAGGCTAAAACTTTCTTCTCCTTTTTGTTTCTTTGTTCTCTTAGCTTCTTCATCTCTTCATCTTTCTTGAGAGCCATCTCATGAGTGAAAACCTTACCAATGAGGGTATCAGTTGACACTTTCCCAATCTCTGGATTGGACTCTTGAATGTTGCATACTTTTGCACCAAATTTATCTAATGGAAGAGTTTTGAGGATTTTAGTATTTACCTCATAGTTGGTAAGAATCCTTTCAAACTTTTTCGTGCTTGTGACAATAGATAAAAGTCTATTTATCATTTTGGCGATGTTTTCATGGTCTTTCATCATGAAGAACTCCCACTCTGTCACATAGATCTCCAACCTACATGATTTCACAAGAGTTGTGCCCTCATGATAATTTTCTAATGCTTTCCATATGGCATGTGTAGTCACCCCCGCATTCTTTAACCCGAATGGCATCATCTTATAGCAATACACCCCCTACCCTTTGATAAAAGCTATCTTCACCTTATTTGTAATAGTCATGAGAATTTAGTTATACCTGGAGAATCCATCCATGAAGGAAAAGATAACACAAGTTATGGCATTATCAACTAGCACATCTATATGTGACAAAGGAAAACCATCCTTTTGGGCATGCTTTATTCAGATCCCTATAGTTAATGCATATCCTTACTCTTTCATCCTTCTTCAAAACTGCTACTATATTTGCTAACCACTATGGGTAGTCTACTACCTCCAAAAACTTGGCATTCAGCTGCTTTGCTATTTCTTACTTTATTAACTACGCCGATTCAGGTCTCATTCTTCACAGTTTCTATTTCACTGGCCTCATGTGTGCGTAGGTCAGGATTTTATGTTTTTCAATTCACCTATTGACCCCTAACATGTCCTCATATGTCCGAGCAAAGACCCTCTAATATTTCCTGAGTAGTTATTCAAACTTCCTTTGCTCCTCTAGTGTGACATCACTAACAATAAGTAAGACCTTTAGATTTTCTTATGTGCCAAGGTTAAATGCAGTAGTATGCATAAAATTAATGTTAAATATGCTCATGAAATTATGCATGCCATACATGCTGCCATTAAAAAACACATCATATAAGTAAGCAAACTCATCATTTATTGCCTCAAAACTTAGAGAGAAATACACCATTGTTCTAAAAAAGACTAGAAACAAGACCATCAGTAGTACCAATAAAGTCCTCTTCATTTGGCTGGTTAATTAAAGCCTTTTTTGTTTGAGCCCTCTCCTTTTCTTCACCCTTCACTCCGTCAGTCAAAACCTTAAGATCAACAATCTACATAGGATCTGCCTCTTTCCCATCATCTATTTCGACAATAGCTTTGACAACTCCTTCAAAACTTTGTTTCATCTAATCATCCTCCAGTTTAATCTTCAGAAACTAAATTGCCATGGTAGGCTCAATTTTTGGCATAAAATTCTTCTTTTCCTCCCTACCTACTTCCTTAATTGATTTCATAATCATGCTCTTAATCTCTTTCAACTTTATCCCTATATAGGCAGCTTCAGTGAACTTGTGAGGCCCGGTATACTCCATTTTTGAGTCCATAAATAATGAATTCCACATTACCAAGTCGAGCCCTATATTTACATGATCTTTCCTAGTGGCCCAAAAGTTTTGCTCTAGTTATATTGCTACCTCTATTCATTAGTGACCTTATTGTTGTCCTTTTATGGCCATGTAGACTAAGGACCATATAGAATTCCATTCTATATGATTTATAATTATCTATTATCTCTATAACTTGTTTCCCCTTTTTCTTTCTCTTTTACTTATCATCTTCCTCTTTTGACGAGTCTTGACAACATCTAGTTAGAAAAAAGCCTTTTCAAGTTCATCCATGTCATTGCTTGATGACCTCTCACTCTGAATGGTTCCTTGCTCCACTTTGCTAATGACTTCCCCTTCATTCACAAAGAAGTTCGACAATAGCCCACGTAGATCTCTCACTTCTTACTTTAACCTTTCACCATTATATCCTAATCCTTTCTTAGCAGTATAGGTAGGAATCTTTGGGAACTCTAATATGCTAGTGGAATTCTTCCTTAACCCCTATCCAGAAAGGAAGTTCATGTTCTTCATAATCCATATTACTTTTAGATATACCTATTTGTTAGTGACTCTAGTGACCTCAAACCTTTAAGGTGTGGAACAACCACACTCAAAGCTAATACATTTTCACCAACCTCAGCATAGATGGTCATAACCTCTCCTTTGTAAGGGAACTTGACTTTTTTGGTGAATAGTAGAAGGCACTCCATCAAGGGGATGATACCATGGCCTCTCTAACAAAAGCGAGAAAGTAATCAAAATGTCTAAGATTATGAACTCCACTATGGCTTTGATCACCCCTGCTTTTACCAAAGTCTAAAACACGTCTGTAGCTAGCCTTCTACTATTATCATAAGCCCTAATGATGCTATCAAAAGCCTTTAAGTCCTTATCAGACAACTAAAACTTATCCAATAGCTTTGCAGAAAAAATGTTAATCCTAGATCCTTCATCCACCATCACACACAAAGTTTTCCTTCCTTTCACTTTCGTTTGCATAAATAGGGGCAGATTATGATCCCTTCACTTTGATGCCAAATCCCCATATGAGAAGGTGATTTTGCCCTTATAAGTCACTAATGCAATAACATCTTTTGGAGTAGCTTCACTAGAGATGACCAAACTGGATAAGGCCTCTATCATAGCCTTCTTATGCTTCTTAGAGGTAATAAGCAGTTTCTATACACTGATATGAGTTGGTACCTTCTTTAATTGCTTCACAATATGGTTGTCTTCCTTCTTTTCCTTCACAACAAGCTTTCCTACCTCTTTTTCAATCATTGGTTCTCTAAGAACTCTTTTGTTAAGGTAGTACTTCCTACTACAAGTCACATGGTTTACCTGGTTGGCTTTTTTCTCTTCATCGCTCTCTTACCATAACTGAATCCTTCTCTTCCTTCATACCTCCTTTATCTCTTCATCTGTACTTTCACATGGATTGATATTGTAAACTACTAAAGCCTCCATTGTGACCTCTTCTATAGTAGCCATAACAACTTCTTAAGGAATTCTAGAATTTATCATAAATGTCCCTTAACTTGGGGGAGGAACATTATGATAGTTTAGGAAAGGGTTTCCTCGAATACTAGGCCCGCTAGAGTTAAGTGGAACAATCATCATATTGTTAATAAGATTTTGAATCTCATGCCTTAATCTATAATAATCAACAATGTTATGACCTACTTCTTGATAAAAAGCACAATAAGCATTAGTGTCATATCCCTTAGGCAATAGATTAGGAGGTGGTCTCAGTGTTAAAGGCTTCAACACTCCCTTCTCCTGCATAGTCTTAAATGCCTTAGACAAAGGCATCCCCAATTTTGTAAATTATCTAGGTGCCCTTATAGTATTAGCATCAACCATTTTGTTCCCTTCTACTTAGGGCTGAGATGGGGCACTTCTTCTTCTCCCATATTGCCTTTTTTACTCAAATTCAAGATCTTCAGCCTGCAAACCTACTTCTTAGAGATCCTCAAAATTCCTTACCAACATTCCTCTAATTCTAGTGTCGATTCTAGGTAAAGATCCTTTCATAATCATTTTGACCTACTCTCTTTCTCTCTCTCTCTCTCTCTCTCTCCCCCTATAGGCCTTGTAGTTGCTTCTGAGGCCATCTTCTTCCATCTCATAATGTAATCATTAAAGCTCTCGCTAGTCTTTTGCTTTAAGGACTATAAATCTTATAGTGTGACCTTGAGATCTGAATTTCAAGCACAGTGTTTTTCAAAAGCCTCTTTCAGATCCTTTCAGTCTTTCCTAATAGTCTTCGATTGGTTAAAGTACCATGTTTTAGCAAACTCTTCCAATAACAACTCAAAAAGCTCTAACGTTGTATCAGTTGGTACCCCATATGCTTTGATGACTAACACATACAAACAAATATGGTTCTTTGCATTTTGGGTTCCTATGAACTTTAACATCTTAAGCATGAGAAAATTAGCTAGTATTTTCTTGGGTTTGTGAGCAAGCAATTCTTCATTATCTGTTTCCTTCTCTAAACCTTTAGCATTAGAGCTTTCTATATTTTCTCTAGTTGTTTTGCAAAGTCATCAAATCAAGTACTTTCTTTCCCTATTTCTATAGACTTATCAAGGGCAAGAATGGCACTACTCACGTCCTTAACAATTTTGTTTTCATTATATTCCTTCATCCCAAATAAATCATCGTTAATCACCATAAGTTGGAAGGGCTTCATGGGTACTTTCCCCTTATTAGCTCTAGTGGTAGTTGTATTTCCTTTATTTAAGGTGTCATTAACCTACTTGTTTACTTCTTCAACAATCTTTTCTTCCATCTTATAGTTAAATTCAACCATTAGCCTCTCCAAAACTTTAGGTGTTATGTTCATTTCCATGACTGGACCAGTTTTTTGACTTGGACTTGGCGTCTTACTTTTCCTAACAAGTCACCTACCTATTCTCTTCCGCGAGAGTTTGGATAGAGCTATAATGGCTACAAGATAAGGGTTATCAATATGATGCATGAACAAATAATCAATGCATGTATGCATGATATACACACATCATTTTGCATAAGATCCTTCCAACCTTATTCCTTTCGCACACGAGGTCTAGCGATTTTTTCCTAAGTAGGGTCCCATTCTTATACCATCATAGGTAAAGAATGCATGTGTCACCTCAAACCAAGAGCAGTTAAAAGCCTCTAAAGAAGAAATAAACAAAGGCATTAAGAAGGACAAACCTTTTACATATTAAAAAATTATATAAGCAATAGAAGAAATCCCTTTAAGGAAAAAGTGATGTATACAGAAAGTGTTTACATAACAAGAAAGGGAAATACACAAGTATTTACATATAGGGAATATTTACATCAAGGAGATGAGGTTACATTTACACTGACATTAAGAATACCTAACCATGTCCTTTAAGGAATTTCACTCTCCTTTAAAGAAATGCAAACAAGTGGGGTACCCTACTCCAAGGTATTAATGGCTCTTATATTCATCTAATAGTTGAAAGGGTTGTTGATGTTGATGGCTCCCATAACTTAGGAGGGTGATTATCGTCATCCCTCATTCGATATAGCCAAAGGTACTAGGCTCATGAGTGATGAATCCTCATCACAATCTCCTAAGCCCGAATGGTGCTTAGGTCATTGGTTTATCTACGAGCACTTAATGCTCATGTTGAAATGTGAAGACTACATGAATTCAGTGGAATATTTAACACCAAGTTTAAAATGTTAAAAGTGAACTAGAGATTAAACACCAAGTCAACTTTGGGTTTATAGTGGAGTCGCCACTGTGAATGCCTCAAGGTTTCACGGCTATGCTCGAACAAGTGGAATTGTGCTTGCGACTCCTATCATTTATTGATCATTAGGGGATCAAAGGGATAAAGGTCATACTTTAGTAATAACCCCTAATTGTGGCACATGTTTGGACCAATACGGGGTCCTCTTAGGCCTTCCATAATTTCAAAGACTTTAGTCTAAATAGTGATCATCGGGAGACCAAAAGCAAGATAATATGTTGGTACCATCCCTAGGGAATGTGAAGCTACCACCTAACTTTGTTCGGGACAAGAATCTAGGGAAGACAAAATCTAAACCAATCCTAGGAAGGCCTATTTCATTTTCACCTTATAAGAGATTGGGTTTGAAAATTGGGTATGATGTGGGGAAGAGGTTAAGCGCCCTTAAACTGCCCAAATATTATGATCCAACCTTCAAGCATCTTTGTATAGGTCCTTGACATGTATTGTCACCCACTCACACATAATCATCCATAATAGGGAGGGAATCATGTGACATAGCATAGGGTTTGAACATGCATTATCATCCATTCACACATATAATTATCCATAATAGGGAGAGGGGTCATGTGACATGGCATAAGGTTTTAACATGCATTATCATCCATCCACACATAAATGTAACCATGGATAATCACATAATCCATATGAAAAAGTGGTTAAGACCAAGTTCATGGTCTAATCCCAAGTAACCATCTACACCTAAAAGAAGAAACAAGTTAGTGATGAGTTAACCTAAAAATAAACAAGTAAAGGGAATATAAAGTGAGTAAAGAAAGGCAAATAAGGTCTATAATGGTCACCATACCATAACTCCATAGTCAAGGTACCTAGCATGTGACTAAGTCCATGATCACCACATTTCACCATCATAAACAAAAATATGTAGTTTGTAATACACATGTATGGATGCATGAATAATGGATAGAAGAAAGGAATGAACACATACATACAATGTTAAGTATTTGGAAGGCATTAGATAACTTTAAGGCAAAGATTCATCTAAATAAAGTCCTAGGGTTATTGATCCCTCCCTCATCTTACTCATAAAGAGCTGGAACATTTAGGATAGAACCTAGCATTGCAGAAGTTAGAATGCCCACATCAAACTAAGAGATCAAAAAGTCAAAAATACTATTTACATGACTACATATGAAACCTTGATAAAAGATACCCCTAAAAGCAAGAAATCTAAAAGAAAGAAGAGGAATGTTTCTTGTTGTGTTGTAGGGAACCTAGACTGTACATCCATGAATAGAGGCTATACAGCCCAGGAAGAGAACTGTGAAACATAACAACAAGGTTGTATAACCCTCATTTTTTAGGTTTCAAAAAATAGAAAATGTGAAAGAATGAGAGAGAATAAATGAGGAAAAGGTGGTCTTAGGTGTGTTCTTGTGATGTCTTTGCCCCTTAAAAGCACATAACAAGTTTAATATCCTCCAAAAATACCTAAGGTAATATACAAATGCAAAGATAAAGGCCTAGTTCCATCTTAGATCAAGTGAGGTTTAGTTAGGGTTTGAGTTTTCTATGTGTAGGTGTGTTTGAGAATTGATTTTATCAGAGTTTAGTTAAGGTTTCCAAGCCTCCTCTCCCTCTTTAAATAAGGGGATATTTGTAGGTGTTGGATGGCTACACAGTGCCATAAATAGTTTTGGTTGTACCATTTATGCATCCAATCATAGATAAAGAGAGTTATATATAAAATTAAGGTTTGCAAGTGGGTTGTGCAACCAAGAATGGGTTGTACATCCCTCTATCAGGGTTATATAATCTTAGAGATAAAGGGGGGACTAGTTCTAGAAGGTTTTGTAGTCTAGGATTTTAACAAGGGTTGTACAGCCTTAGGCAAGGCTATATAACCCTGCTTGATGGGTTATACAACCTTGCTTGATGGGTTATATAGCCCATTAAGCATGACAAGTAGCCTTAGCCTTGGCTTAGACCTTCTCTTAGATTTTGGTCTTGGGCATGGTCTTAAGCTTTTCTAAGGCTCTTTATGGCCTTCCATCCTTTTATTTGGGCAATTCCCTTTTCATTAAAAGGATTTGGTTAAGTAATTTCATCATTAGGCTATGTATCCTGAGGTCCAAAATCTGATGCTTACATGTTATTTATGAGGAATTATGCTTGGACCTATGTCCAAGGCTAGATAGACCAAAATTTTTATGATTTTTGCAAAGAGATATAGCTTTGCTTAGCTTTATTTGGTAATAACTATGAGTAACTATAAAAAATGATGCCATTCTTTAGATGTATGCGAGATAAATGAATTTTGAGTTAGTTGCTAAGTTGCAAAGTGTAACTTATGAAATTAGGATAGTTTGAAATTCAATAAGAAGATACTTTGCTTATATGTTAAAGTAAGTAATTTAACAAGTTATGGATAGATGTAATTGCATGAGCTCAATTGTAAAAAGAATTATTGTTATATTTGGTTAATTAATATTGATGAAGTAGTTCTTATGAGATATGATTTAGGAGTAATCAAATGTAAAATATAAAAAAAAATATCTACTTCATTGTTTTTAAGATGCTTAGTAACCATGGATTTTCACGATCAATGTTGATGTTTGCATCAAATGACAACTAAAAGCATTAGTATGCAAAGCATTTCAAATGAAGTTATATATTGAGTAACTAAATGCATTCATTACTTATCTTTGCTAACACTTCAAAAAAGAAAGAAAAATAAAGAAAGAAAAAATGAAGTAAAATATTTTGTGCTTAATGTAGAATGAATCTTAATGATCTCTCATGCTCAAAGCCTATCTTCTCATTATTAATTAGCAAAGATAATAGTGATTCAATGTATTTTATAATGTGGTTATGTCTATTGATAATCTAGTTATAATGATTATTGAGATATGTATGTAAAGTATGTGAGATAACCACTCGATGCAATCTGCTATAGAAGAAATAGGTCTTAGTAGACGACAATTTGACTAGTGTTATGGGAAGTATCCCCTCACCTTTATAATAAGAACTTTCAGCAAGCCTAACCTCTCCTGTAATCAAATATCTGAAAAAGAAAAAAGAAAAGGAAAAAGGAGAAAATAATGAGAAAAAAGAGAAACTTATTAGGTCAAAAACCAAAAAAGGGTGACCTAAGCAAAATTAAGCCACTGGTTGGATTGAAAACTTACAAGGGCGTCCAAGTAAAAGCTAGGGTGAAAGTAAAAATAATAAAGAAAAATAAAAGATGTTGTAAGAGAAGCATACTTGAAGAAGCAAAATCCCTGAGAAATATTGCTAACTCCCAAGGTAATTGTATCTAAACCCACTAGAATCTCGCTAAGGATCATTGGTAATGGGTTCCTACCTAACTAAATCTTCTCTATAAGCTAAAGAGTCTAGAAGTTAACATTATCATCATCCCTATGAAATAGGTAGTCACCTATCAAAACAACTTTACAAAATGTAAGCTCAAGTAGCCTTAAAATCACTCCTATAGGAATATAAGGAGAATAAAGGAGAACAACACTTTCTCCTCCTTAAAGTGTGCAAGGGTACCTTGTCTGAGATAAATCAAGGAT
This sequence comes from Omphalea diandra, assembly GCA_949677035.1. Classification (NCBI taxonomy): domain Eukaryota; kingdom Viridiplantae; phylum Streptophyta; class Magnoliopsida; order Malpighiales; family Euphorbiaceae; genus Omphalea; species Omphalea diandra. Next base: position 3,671 of record CATIWR010075801.1, on the reverse strand, counting down.
AGATCATCTTATAGATGTGTGGATAATCCAAGTTGGAAAGTGCAATCCCATTAGAGCCCAAAATATGACAATCCAAGATGGAACCAAACTCTACGAATAATGGCCATATATTCATATCTTTAGAACGAATGGGTGGAGGGATCCTAAAAATCACAAGCCATACTAAGAAAATCCTAGTTAAGCTTAGTAGAGGAGATGTAACAAAGAGCTCTAAAACTTAACTAGGGAAGATGGGAACAATTTGATGCATAAAGAGTCTTTAAAAATTCCTTAGCATGATTTGTAGGTCAAGATTAACTAATATAGGTGTCAAAATCGAGGAGGAATAGAGTAAAAAGAGGGAGGTGTGATTAGTGTGTGGCCGTTATGAATAGTATAATTATTTATACAAATTTGAACAGTTGTTTGTAGAGACAATTTATTGGTATATATAAACCACCTAAAAGGAGGGATAACATTATGGTAGTTTTCTACACCTTTACATGTGTTAAATTCAATAAAACTATAGAGTATCATAGGAGATAATGAATGAAATGAAGAGTTAGGGTGGGTAGTAGATAGTAACATAATAACATGTATGAACATGCATGCATTAGTTAACTATTTGTATCGATAGCTCACATATGTGGCAAGTGTAAGTCCTCTTTAGAGCTAAAATGAGGTCTACCAAATGATTAGTTTCGAGCCAGAGAATCTACATAAAGATAATGTCAGGTCAATAAAGGAAATAGTAGCAAAAGCAATAACACAAAGAAGGAAAGTTAAGACAACTCTTATGAGTGGCATTTGAAGGGGCTAAGGCGAAAGAGGATCATATGAACTCCAATTCCAATGGTGTACTAGTCATAGTAGAGCTATAAGGCTTCACCATATTGTTCAATAGGTAAACTAGGCCCCATTATCATTAGCTTGAGGCCAGCTAGCTTTGAAGTTTGTGCCCCTAATGGCTTCTTTCCATAGGTGGTGTCTAGGATAACACTCTTAAATCTTACCCTTATGCCACATACCATGTGTAAAAGCACAGTCCGCTTGCGATCCTCAAATTGATAAAATGATCAAAGATGCACTTAAACATAATGCACTCAAACATAAGGACAACTTTAAGGAGCGAGGCCTCTGTTAGACTAGGTTGGTCAAACCTATGTTAAACCTCTCTTTTAATCTTAACAACATAGATTGAAATGTTAAAACATATTATCTAAGTGTTGTGGTTGTAGTAGTGAAATTATATTTCTGTTGGAAGTTGAATGGAGATAAGAATCCAAATTAGTGTGTAAATTATGACCACTACTCAAAAGAAAGCTTGGCACAATTTGGACAGTCTAGTTTGTGGTCTCAATCACAGTAAACCTCACAATTGCTACCTTTGAATGACCATGGAGGGATTCAAGCTTTTAGTTTAGACAAGCCACATGTCTCATGATTCTTTGAAGATCTGAAAATCATAGCAATGATCTTCCTTATTGCGATCACACATGTTTCATTTCTCCATCTCTCTAGTTGAGTTCGTAGTGGCCAGTAGCATCTATGTTCATTAACGTGACCATAATAGTGCATGTGACCACCCTATAGCTCCTGCGATCTTCAATTTCAACTATAAAGATCAAATGGTTACATTTTTTTATGAACCAATGCATAAATTCCATGTGTACTAGCTGTTAGACGTAATTAAAGATTTCGACCATGAATATGTAAAATACAGAAAGAAATATGATTTATAAACGCGACTAGATTATCTCGATTGTCACTTTTGTCTGACAATCATTAAATGCAGGATTTTGCCACAAACTTTAAAGATGTGGAGATAGTTTTGAGAATAATGTCTCTTTGGTGGGAGAAACCTATAAATAACTCCACCAAATGGGCATAAATGTAAAAGAATAACATTTATTAAGGTCAAGCTCTTATAAATTTATTTCTCAACCCTCTCTCTCTTATTTACTCTTTGTATTTGAGATTGTACAAAGTTTGGTGTGTGCTTTAAACACCTTTTAGGATTTGGTTTAAGAGTGAGCGAATAGAAAACTCTTAGATAGATTTGAGCGTTAGCCTTGTGAAACACTTATGAGGTTGTGTGTAAGCCTTTGTAAAACACAAATTGTAAAGTTTGGTGTGAGCTTTTAAAATACCATTTAGGTTTATTGGAATACTCAATTGGAAGAATTGGGGAGTGCATGTAGGGTTTATTACACCCAAACTAGTATAAAATCTTGTGTTTTCTATTCTTCTACTCATTCTAAACTTGCATTATTAACCTTCCTTTCAAAAAATTTAAATTTTCCACCAATTCAACTCTCCCTCTTTTTGTTACACAAGACCAATAAATGGTATCAGAGCTAGACCTCAATTCAAGCCTTAATTGTGTAAGGAAAAATCATGGCATAAGAAAGAATCCATACTCATCTTAAACCTTTCTTTGATGAATCTGACTATACTCATTGAAAGTATAGAATGGAGTTCTACCTAGATAGTGATGCATTGGACTTATGGGACGTAGTAAAAGAATATAATCCATCAACTAAGGTAGTGGATGGTAGTGATGAGTTGATTCCAAAGGAATAATAGGTGGAAGCTCATATCAAATCCAATGGTAAGAATAAGAGGGCGATGGTTATTCTACTAAGTTCAATGTCAAGAGAAAAGATTATAAGAATTCAACATTTCTAAACCACGCATGGAATATCGAAGACCTTGGAAAACTACCATGAGGGCATAACTCTTTTGAAATCTAATAGATTGGAGATGTATGTGACAAAGTGAGAGGTTTTCATGATGAAGGAAAATGAAAGCATCATTGACATGGCAAATAGACTTCTCTACATTATCACAAACATGAAAAAGTTTGAAAGAATCCCTACAAATAATGAGGTAAACACTAAAATACTCAAATTTATTCCTTTTAAGAAGTTTAAGGCTAGGATTTATAGTATTCAAGAATCCAATCTAGAGATTGGAAAGGTGTAAATGGATGTCATTATTGGCAAGCTACTTACTCATGAGCTAGCCATTAAAAAGGATGAGAAAATGAAGAATTTGAGAGGACAATGGAATAATAATGAAAAAGCAGAAAAGAAGATTCTTGTTCTCAAATCAAATAAAGACAAGAAAGTGTTAGAAAGCACAAATGATAATGATGAGAGTGAAAAAGAGATAGAAGAACTTGTAATGCTCTTAAGGAGGTCTAAAAAGCTCATAAAGAGAAGAAAAGAAAGAAGAAACCTTAAGAAAACTTCATGATCACCCTACTTCAAAGAGAAGAAGCATGAGGTGACTTGCTATGAATGTGGGAAGCAAGGTTATATAAAATTTGAATGTCCCAAACTTTAAAAAAAGAAGAAGTGGGATAAGGAGAAAATGAAGAGCTTCAAAGCTGTACGGATGATGATTCAAGTGAGAAAGATGAAGAAGAAAAGGTTGCAAATTTATACTTCGTGGCTCAAGAGGACAACTGACATGAGGTATGTACTTCTTCTCATTCTTGTGATAAATATAATGTGCTAAGGATGAAGAAGATGAGTTTCATGAAGCTCTAACTGTAACATCCCTAGTCACATTCATTAGCATTATCACATGAGCATATGCATTAGATAAATAATCATTTAGAAGTACCATTGCATTTGGGGACATTGGAACATATATGTAGTGTTTGTATAGTTGTATGGCAAATTGTT
>CATIWR010075800.1:0-16882 GCA_949677035.1 Omphalea diandra | reverse complement strand
GAAAGTGAGCTTAGGAGAATGGCAATTGCTCTCTTGTTCCTGCCATTTCATTTTTGGTGAGCTTCAACCCATTCATCCATTGGGATTAGTTCTTCATTGCCGTACACAACTCTCGTAGGAGGCTTCCATTCCTTGATTACCACATCCCAAAGGTCCACCACATATGTGTCTAGGTAGATCTCCATCCTATACATCCAATGAGAATAGTCTATTCCATCAAAATATGGCCTTAGCTGTGAGTGGTTTACTTCTTGTGCCATGATCTTATTTCACCCAATGAAGGTTTGATTTGTGAAAACCTTGCTCTGATACCACTTCTTGTCCCTAGGCACCAAGAAGGGGGGTTGAATTGGTGAATAAAAATTTCTAGAACAAAGATAGAGGGAGAAGAAAAAGTAAAAGAGAGACAATCAATTTATAGTGGTTTGGGTATAATTGACCCTACGTCCACTCCCCAATTAATCAATTGGGTATTTCACTATCTCAATGGTGTTTTCAAGCTTACACCCAACTTATACAACTTGTGTTTTAACGACTAACACATAACCTTACAACAATGTGTTTTCTAGGCTAACACAAAACCTCACTCAAGTGTTTCACTAGGCTCACACTTAAACCTTTCTAGAAGTGTTTTTACAGGCTAACACAAAACCTCACTACTTGGTGTTTAATGCTCACACTTAACAATCACAATTTCATAAAGAAGATGAAGAAAATGAGTAGCAAAGATTGAGAGCTTCTAATTACTTGTAATAAATTCCTTCGCAACCTTATTCATGGCTGTTTGGTGGAGTATTTATAGCCAAACTTCACCAAAGAGACATTGCAGATCATAGCTCATCAAATCTTTAAGACATGCTTGACAGATTTTGCATTAAATGCTTGTCAGGATGAAATCGCGGTCGCTATTGTCTTTCACCATCGCGAAATCAAATTTCTTCAAGGGAAACCCCGTTTGTGTCTAACGGGCTAGTCTATGTGGCAGCTTCTTATGAGTTCACCAAAAAAATATAGTCGTTGTCTTTTGCCTACTTTCAGAAGTCGCGGTTGCGAGTTTTCTTACACAGGCTGTGACAGAGGACGCAAATTCATCTACCAAAGTAGTAATCTTTCTTTCACAAGATTCGTGGTCACTACCAGCAAAATACCTCAGCAAAATTTGACTTCCAACAGTCTTATGGGACACTTGTCAAGCTGTGGTTGTGGACTTGCTTCCCTCTTGAGTTACTTTGAAATTTGTGATCGCGACTAAGACATGACTTATACCGCGAATTTATCTATCACATAATGGCTTCTTCTTTTTCCATCGGTCACGACCGAGAATGGCTTTGCGATTTCGCCTGCTTGAATTTCGACATGTCTTAACATTATTCGTAGTCGCGAATCCTAGATTGCGGTCGCGATTTACATGTCACTTTGGAGTTTATCAACTCCTTTCATTTCTTCTTGAAAGATTGATTAATTTATGCAAAATCAACACTTATTTGAAATATTAATGATGATCAATCTACTTTGTCAAGATCAAAAGAGGTTCTAAACTTAGGATTAATCATCATAGTCCAACAGATGACATTGAAATAGGGCAAATTTATAAAATTGACCATACATTATGTAGTGGATATTTTGAAATGAATTTTGGATATGTTGTACCCATATATGTCTAATTTAATTAAAAAAAAAAAAGAACCAGTCATTTGGATTTGTAAGGCAAAAGTACTTATAGAAACAACTAATCATGTCCATGATATTTTACTAGAGCATATTTGCATAACAAGATGAAAATCTTACTTTATCATCATGGATTGATTTGGTGTATTGAAATATGTCCTTGAGGCATTTAAGATAATATTGGGAATAAGTTGGGACCATCCATGACTTAATAGCTTAAAGGAGGAGGTAAGTAAATAGCTAATGGTACCAAATATGTGATTGGTTAAATGCCATGAACATATACTCAATGGAATGAAATGTTGTTTAATGAGATGATATAGATTAATACATTGATAAAAGGATTGTTATACTTTTGAATTATTTATTTTCATGAGACATTGATAAATTATGACTTGGGAATGGAAATGTGTTGTGATATGAGGTACCAAAGTTATGGGTGTTGTTATTAGTCATTATATTGATGGAATTTTATTGGATTTATAGTTGATTTATTGAAAGACTAATACTTGATGTTGTTGAGTAAGCAACAATATTTATAGCCTGTGCGGCAACCAAATATGATAGCCTTTTATGGCAACAACATTTGATAACTTTATGGCAATGATATCTATAGCTTGTGTGGCAACAATATATAATAACCTGTGTGACAATAACATTTTATAGCTTATGTGGTAATGATATCTATAGCCTATGTGGCAACAATATATAATAGCTTGTATGGTAATAACTTTCGATAGTCTGTGTGACAATGACATTTATAGCTTATGTGGCAATAATATTTATAGCATATGTGGCAATGATATCTATAGCTTGTATGACAATAATATTTACAGCTTGTGTGGCAACTAAATATGATAGCCTATGTGACAATGATATTTATAGCCTGTGTGGCAACTAAATATGATAGCCTATGTGGCAATGATATTTATAGCCTGTGTGGCAACTAAATATGATAGCCTATGTGGCAATGATATCTATAGCCTATGTAACAATAATATATATCAACTTGTGTGGTAATAATAATTGATAGCTTATATGCCATTAAAAAGTAAAAACTTTTTATTTCGTGCATGGATATGATGATGAGTTATTTATATTTAAATGTTTATTATGTATTTAAGATTGAAGTATCATTATGTGTTTACTTACTAAGTATGCAAGCTCACTTTTTTGTATTAAATTTTCTTTTAGGAAGAGTAAACTAAAGATTGCATCCAGTTTGCATTTCAAAGTTGATGTATAGCAATCTGATAAAGGTTGAGCCAACATGCAGTCTATTAGTATTTTAGTTTGACCATGTATACTTTGTTGTAAATAGTTACTATGTTGTAAAACAAGATACATAGAGTAAAAAATAATTGAAAGATGGTTTTTTAATGACAATGGATAGCATTAGATAATTTTAATGATGTTGTATCACTTTAGTATTCCATGCCCCCATAAATGAGTTAATATACCTACTTTATGAATGATTAGCAAATGGGATGTCACAGAATGATTGACTATGTTTAGGCATATGTGTAGGTGAGATGATTAAGAGCAAGTAAGGCTAAGCAAAGACATAGATAAAGAACAAATCCAAAACAAGGAAGATCTAAAACTGGAATGAAAGGTAAGGGATTTTATCATGTTTTTTTTGTGTCCATTGCATACATGCATCACAAATTTCAATGCTTAGGCTGTAGTAGGCCAATATAAGTTATTATAAAAAAATCATATGCAATTTATGGATGAGATGACATGACATGATATAAATGTTATGTTTAAATGCCATGTGATGTCAAGGTAGTTCGAGGATGAACTAAGAATCCAAAAAGGCATAGCTAGCTATAAAATGATTGAGATCAATATGATATTAATGATATACATCCATGTATGACACAACTAATGAGGAAACTCCCTAGAAATAAGTTAAAGATATAATTGGTTGGAAAACTTCCCTGAGAGCGTATAATTGTAAGGCAACTCTCTTATGTAAGAAACATAAATAACCTAAGTAGGGATTCCTATGGACTTAACTATCCATATGTGTAATGACATGCTGTGTTTGTGTTATATGTAAATGATGTGCCATATCATTAGAAATGCATTCACGTAAAGGCATGTGAGCATGCATATTGATATATAGAATTTCTCACTCAGTTTCCCACTAGGAACTCACCCCTCCGCACACATAAATTGTTTTGCAAGTTAAGTATAGGATTGATGCCAAGTTTTCATCCTTGAGGATAAAGACTTATGTTACGACTGTGTTCATATTTGCTATGATACCACTAAATGTTATGATCGTATTCATATTTTCTCTGATACCAATAACTGTAACAGCCTTTTCATTTACAAAACTCATACTATTCATGTCCACAATCTGTAATGCTATAATAGGTACCTATAAGAGCACTCAACATTCAAGATTTGCCTATCGGCCCCGCGATGTCATACACACCGGGATTTGCACGTCTGCCCCGTATATGCTTGAACCCTCTCTGATACCAAAACTGTAACATCTAAATTCATTTGTCAAACCAATAACTGTGATACCTATTGTTCTCATTTGTAAATCAACTTTGACACCATAAATTATAACATCACAACATGGCTACAACTGGTACCTATCAGAGCACTCAACATCTGGGATTTGCCCGTCGGCCCTATGATGTCATACATACCGGGATTTGCACGTCTACCCCGCGTGTGCTTGAATCCTCTGATACAACCAACTGTAACTATCATCTTCAATTGTAAATCATGGCATTTCATGTTCAGAAATGCATACACATTAAGGTTTATTCATCATACATAAATAATCCCATATGTATTTAATGTACACGTGTTAACTAATGTTAGGACCAATGACCATAACTAGTTCCTATCAAATGTATGTACACGATGCAAGGGAAGAGAGTTGGAATTCAACTAATGACTTGTGTTCCATGTGTCTTTATGCAAAACTTTATGTACCAAAGTGTCTAAAGTCTATGCTTCAGTATCTGAAAAATAATTGCGATTTGGTGAGCCGCGACTCAGTGAATAAAAACAATAATCAAATCCTCATATCCTAATCTATAATCAAATATCATCAAGATACATTACAAGTATAACAATTCACTATGCAAGTGCAAATGCAATAGCTTTGTTTTTGTCGTGACCGTACAAGGCAAACATTGCTCCCGGGATATTCATATGATTCATGTAACATATGATTTAGGACCTATTGGTCCATCTTCCTGTAATTCATTTGCAAGTGTTTGACAAGTCGGTCACAATGCCCTTTTAGTTCCATATGCAAGTGCTTATTTACAAATGATATGCCAAGTAATCGTTAAGAGCATTTGATTCTCACTTGGCTTGTATTCCCATGTAACATGTAACAATTCAATCATTCTCACTTGACTTATATTTTCATGTAATATGTAACAATTCAATCATATATACATGTAATAGAACATAATCATATCATACAATTATCACATACACCCATTGAATCCAATTATGGTTTTTACTCATACACATTGAATCCAATTATTATTTCTACTCATATTTTGATGTGACCAACCTTTATGGTAGGGCTTCTTCAAAGTATCGAGATCCTAACATTTGACACATACATGGTTATAAGTATATCAAAATGATTATGAATACTTGGTATGCAGTTATGGCATGATTCATGCAAGTGTACCTAGTGTTTATACATATTTTCCTTATATGGCAGCCTGAGCTTGCTACACAGTCACAACAATAACTCTTGATATACTTATCCAAATGGCTTGATTCTTTTTGTCAAACAAACTAGACATATAATGGGACAACATATTAAAATTTCAGGCTAATATCAGGTACACAAAAAGTGTGGTGAATTTTTAAATGTTGCCCTATTACAATGTCCTCTCAGTCTGAGTAGGTCTTACTCTCTTGGGTATATCTCAAATTGTACTAGTCCAATTGCAATAATATTCTACCATCAATTACAAAACATATAAATGAACATTTTACATGTTTTACTCATTATCCAGTTCAATCTATAAGGTCACCAAAACAAAAGACTAATCTCAGGGCAAGTAGGTTCATAACATGTTGACAACTAGTCATGATAAAAGGACAATATCTCAGCAACCATACTGGATTTAGCAACAATATTTCACAGGTATGTAGATTAGACATAAATATACAACTTTCAAGTTTGGACCATCATCAAATTCTGAGTCTATGGTCATCAAATTCTTGGAAAACCGAATTAAAAGAAAGGTGGTGTGTCATCCGGATACAGAGTCAGTCCCAATCAATAAGCCATATCTCGTTCCACATAGCAAATTAATCAAAACTGCTTAATAGGTATTTAGAGGGAATATAACCCTATAAGTTTAATGTTTTCACTCTATCAAAATCAGAATATAAAGTCATCAAAATATAACAAAATAGAAGACTGAGATCATCTCGGTTTATTTTTAAACCAGTCCTGATGAAGGGGTCATATCTCTTCACACACATAGAATCAAGTAAAACTGTTTCATACTCATTTATGTGAGACATAGAGCTATAACTTTCATGTTTTGTACTTTCCCTAATTCCTTTTCTAGGGTTATGAAATTGTGGGTGAAAAATTCTGCTCTAATAGCAAAATCAACAGAATCAACTCTTGTTCTCTTAGATTACAACTTCCATCCAAGAGCTCTACCACAATTACTCCATAATTCTCACTAACCATGCATGATTAACATGTCATGAGAGGTTAATTTCAGTTGAGAAGAAGATAAATTACTTACCTATTGTTCCCAGAATTGGAAAACCTTAAGCAGCCCACACTTCTTCCTCTCCTTCTTCTTCTTCTTCTTCTTCTTCCTTTCATCCTTTCTTTCTTTCTTTCTTAGCTCTCTCTCTTTCTTTCATCTAGTTTATTTTGACCTTATCTCCTCTTTTACCAACCCATAATGGTAGATAATTATAATTTATATTCTTACTCTAATAGGAGAAAAGATTGGTGGCTTGTTCATATTGGTTGAAAGTTAAACAGTTTTGCTTTTAGTCCCTTTTCTTCATTCCTTCATCACCTTCGTCCATCCTCTAATTTATAGATGCTAGTTATACTTTTAGATGAGCTCTCAAACACCATTATTTATTATGCTATAATAAGCACATAACATAAAATAATTTGTCATATAACTATGCAAACACTGCATATATGTTCAAGCATCCCAAATGCAATGGTGCAATGGTCATTGTCGTGTTTTTACAATTCACATGTCTATATGATTATTTATCATGTGCATATGTTCATGTGAGATTTCATATCATTTGATACAGTGCATATGCTCATATGTGATTTCATATCATTTGTGCAATGAATATATTCATGTGGTAATGCCAATGAATAGGGATAAGGATGTTACAACTTAAGTTATGTACATGTATATGTTAAGGCACTACACTTATTTCTCGTAGTTGCCTAAGTCATTATGTATAAATGTTAATGAGTATTATGTATATAATTAAGAAATATGATTATTAAGTATTTATATTCTTAGTTATCTCTACAATGTCTTTAAGTATCTTATGAAATGTCTATAATGAGTTTATATATATGAGAGTAAAATGTTAATGATTATGATGTATAATGTATAATACTAAAACAAAGTAAGCTTAAGTATGAATACCTTAATTCTAAGGGTTGGTCGTAAGAGCCATTACATGTATAATTTATGTTATGATAGAAAACAAACAAAAAGTAAGTAAAGGAAAAAGAAAGAAATATCATGTTTTAATAAATGATTGAGATTAACTCTTATTATTGTATTCCTTAGAATTTAAGGAGATATTGATATAAGTTTAGGATTTTCATATCAAAATGACACAACAAAAGGCCTAATAAGCCTTTCCATGAGTTAAATTAGGCTTGCTATGGGTTCTAGAGTCTTTAGGCCTTCATATTTCTTGGCATTGAGATGGTCCAAATTCAAGTCATGACAAAATGGTATCAGAGCAAAGGATTATATGGCCAGACCTTTGAGGTTAAAAGTAATAGATAGAGATGAAAGACAATAGGAATGATGATTGGTATATCAGGATAATTAGCTATGATTTACAAAGATATAGGATTTTCTTAATTCTTATTAGTATTATTGAGTTAGGATTCTTGCATTTAAGCATTAAAGCTAGGATTCTTGCATTCAACATTAAAATATTATGTATGTTCTTGATATGAAGCTTTGTATATTAAATATATAAAGTTAATGGTAAGGTGATATGCTTGATGTTTGTGAACTCAAACACAATTTAAGCTCAGTGTGTTATGACATTAGGGCACTTGATGTTGAAAAGTATGTATATATGATATGATATGAAATGATATGGTTGTTTCCATTATATGTTGTATGTGATTAGATATATAGAGATGAAGGATAAGTTAATGATGATAAAAAGAAACATCAAAATAACTTTTGATATATCATATGTTATAAGTTAATGCAATTAATAGTGAATGATAGGAATATGAATGGGAAAATGATATAATGACATGATACAAAATAAGTTATGGTATGATGATATAGAAAAAGAATATGATGGAATGATGGTATGACATAAGAGATACGAAATTGTATAATGTTATGAAAGATAGAATGTTGTTATGATAATAAAGATATATTTGTTGATGAGATGATATGATGACATGGTGGAAAGATGAGCAAAATGATATGAGAAAAGAAATATAAAGATTAGAATGATGATAAGTACAAATATCAAAACATAAGAAATAAAGTTAAAAGCAGAAATTTAGGCTATTCAACTATGTTTATCCTTTGGACTACTCGAAAAAATGAAGGGATAGTTTTCAAAGGTATGAGATTTAATTCCAACCAAAAGGGGTTAATAGAATCTCTTAGTTATGGTTATATTAACTATCTTTTCAATGAATTTATAAGTTATATGAGCATTATTAAAGAATTTTATGAGATTATAAATCCCTTCCACTTTAAAGTTCATTAGTAATGGACATGATTGACTTTGATTATTTATTTATGATATGATATTGATAAATATAAGATGAAAAGTGAGATAGGCATGAATGCTATAAGATTTCAAAGATAAATTAAATAAGAGGGTAGCGATTTGTAAGACCCAAAATATGGTTCGTAGAGTTCTCTCATAAATGAGGACTTTTTCCCCTAAGTTAAGAGTATGAAAATGCTAAATTTGATTGAAATGGTAATGGTTTTAATGATTTGATGATGAATAGTTAAGATATAATGACTTTGAAAGAATGACTAATAGATATGAAGGTGAATGATATTATGTCATAATGAGAAAGTAATTGTAAATTTAGATATGTAAGTAAGCAAATTAATAAATGATGATTAATGAACATTAAGGAATGACAAAATTAGAGGTTCAATAATGAAGAACATGTCAATATTTTATATGTAAGGAAGTTATGTTAAATGAAATGTTCAAGGAAATAAGAAAGGATGATAGAAACTAAGGTATAAGCTAAGATAAGTGCATGATTTTTTAGGGTTACTAAGGTATGTAAGTGTGCTTAATGTGTGATTAAATGAAATTTTAATAAAGTATTTTAGAAGTATCTTATATGCCTAAAGTTGGTATTTCAAACATCTTAAAGGAAGGAAGGAACGAAGAGTTAGATAGTTGCATAGTTGTCTGTCTTAATGTCATTGCTTATGTTTGTTTAATATGTGCCTAATATGTATGAATATGTACATCTACTGATATGATAATGATATGTTTTGAATGAATTTTATATGTCTAGAGTGGGTATTTGAAATTTCTTGAATAATGGAAGGAATAATTGGAAGCTAAGCTTCTATAAGTTGTATGATTTCTTCCATGAATTGTATGTTTTGAAAGATGCACTTTGGTGGACTTTACGAAGCATTTTTAGCTACTTATTTTTATTAGTCATTAGTTATTAACCATCAAGGCAGAATATTGAAACAAATAATGCATGAAAAATTGGAAGAACTTTTCGCAATCAAACCTCAATGGGTATCCAAAACTGCTTAATTTTGTTAAACAATATATACGACTAAAATTGTCATTTTGCACTACCAAATCGCCTCACCATTATATTCCTCTTATTTTCATAATCAAACATCAAATTTATTCAATCTTAAATTGTCTAAAATTCACCCATACTGTTGGCCCTTAGCACCAAAAAAGGGGGTTGAATTGGTGTGTAAAAATTAAAATAAAAGAGTAGAAGAGAAATGAAAAACACACAATTTATAGTGGTTCGAGTATAATTGACCCTATGTACACTCCCCAATTCTTAGCAATTGGGTATTCCACTAACTATCAATGGTGTTTTCAAGCTCACACCAAACGTTTACCCTTGTGTTTTCTAAGGCTTACACAATAACCTCTACACTTGTGTTTTAGAGGCTCACACAACAACCTTTACACTTGTGTTTTTCAGGCTCACACAATAACCTCTCTAGAGTGTTTTAACAGGCTAACATTATAACATTTACAAATGGTGTTTATGCTCACACCAAACAATCAATTAAAGAAGAAAAAAGATTGAGTAGGAAAATTGCAAGAGTTTGGTTATAAAGTTATTAATTCTCTTGCATTTACATCTGTTTGGTGAGGTATTTATAGCCTCTACCCACCAAAGAGACATTGCAATAAAATTGGTTCAAAATCTTCAAAGTGTGTTAGACAGATTTTGCATTAAATGCTTGATAGGCTTCATTCGCGGTCGCTACTACTCTTTCGCGATTGCGAATTATGAAATTCCATACGAGAGCCACAAGTTGCAGCGAAAAATCCCATTTGTGCCTAATGGCAAGTAACCATGGCAGCTTCTCATTGGTTCTCCAGAGAAAGATAGTTGTTGCCTTTCAACAGCTAAATAAAAGTAGCGGTCACGATATACTTTGTGCAGGATGCGACTGAGGATGCAAATTCATCTGCCAAAACCTACATTCTCCATTTCACGAATCGCGGTCACTACCAACTCATAGCCTTCGCAATTTTTGTCTTCTAATGGTCACCTGGGACACTTGTCATGCTCTGGTTGTGGACTTGCTGCCATCTTAAGTTACTTTGAAATTTACGGTCGAGACTGGGCATGACACACACTGCGAATTTGTCTGGCATTTTTAGACTCCTTCTTTTAAATGAATCACGGCCGAAAATGGCTCTACGATTCCGCCTGGCTAATTTTCAAATTGTTTTAACGTGAGTCGCAATCACAAATCCTGGATTGCAGTCACGATTTACATGTTACTTTGGAGTTTAATAACTCTTTCAATCTCTTCTTGAGAGATTTTTCTATTTCTGCAAAATCAACACTTATTTGAAATATTAGTGATGATTAATCTATTTTGTCAAGATCAAAAGAGGTTCTAGACTTAGGATCAACCATCCTAGTCATCCTAGTCTGACAATCTCCCCCTTTTTGATTTTGACAACTTGGATTGATCCAATGTGAAAAAGAAGTGTAAAAAAGTAAAATTGAATCATAATTAAATCATGCATAGCAAAGATTTCTAAGTGTGAAGTTAAGTTGCTTCTTAGTTGCTCCCACCTCAACTTATACACTAAGTCCCCCTTAATTAGTTATCTCTCTTTTGGATAATTTTTCACTCGTATCTTATCTCATCTTATGTATCTTATCACACCTTATCTCTCCCCCTTTGGCAAGATAAAAAAGGTTAGATAAGATGAAATATAATTAAAGGGAAAGTTAAGGCATAAATTATTAAGGAGCATAGGAATAAGTATGAAGCAAAAGTATGCAATGAACAAACATTAATCATAAAGATAAAAGTAATTGCTTAAAGATATGCAAGAATGAACAAACTTATATAGATATACCAAATGTGGGATCACAAAGATTACGATTACAAAAAGTAAACTAAGAAAAGAAAAAGTACACAGAGAAACCTAAAATCTAAAAGACTGAAGAATCATTGTCATATCCATAAGAGTCATCCTCGTGCTCTTGGAGCCCACCCTCAGCCTCATCTTCATCTTCCATACCTTCATCCCCATCTTGTGTATCTTTGAATCCGTGAAGTCAGGGAGATGAGAAGGTGGAACTCCGAGTTTCTCTTGGAGATCCACCATATTGTTGTGAAGGTGGGAGAGGAAGAGAGATCATCTCTTCATCATCTACATAAGCTTATCAAGCTTGTTGTTGATGGTGGAGAGGGATACTTTGGCCTTAGACTTAGGTGGTGGAGGAGCGGAGGGAGAAACTGCTTCAAAATGAAGACGCTTCTACTTGGAAGCTTGCGAGCTCTCCATACGTTGTGCCCTAAAAATGGCAAGAAGGTATGTGTAGGAATATGGATGAATTACCTTAGCGTTGATGAGGTAGGTGAAGTCTAAAAAGTTATGAGAGGGTAGATACTTCTTGGTGAGTAGTTTCTCCTTATCCTCATCAAGGGCTCGCACAAATCGATAGATTGCGGTGACGTGAGAGGGGAGCAGAAATTGACTCTTCGACTTTGTGCTCATGTGGATCAGTTGATCCATGAGATAGCAGCTGATTTGGAGCGATTTGTTCTTCACAAGACATAAGAGGAATGCAAAATCCTTTTGTGAGACCTTCTCGTTCCCATCACCTCTCGCATTGATGGAGAAAGTGATGATGCGGTGAAGAATCCATAAAGGCAAAGTCATTATATGCTTTGCAAGAGAGGATCTTAGAAAGTCATTATATGCTTTGCAAGAGAGGATCTTAGGTCGTGTCTTGCTTCGATCGAAACTTCTGCCTAAAACTCTGAGTGTATAACATTGAGAGTTGAAATAATGAATGGAATGTGCTCACCAATTTGGAGGTTAAAGAAGGAGGATAGTTGCTCGAAGGTGATAAAGTACATATCCCCAAAAGCGCGAAAGATGAGATCATATTACCCGACAGGAGATTTTGCTTTATGACTCAACTGAACCATGCACATGAATTCTCGGACTATCTCCTCGTACCCCAGGTCATCTTTAAAAATGAATTCATTCCAACCAATAATGGACATGAATGCTCTGATTTCGTTGTGGATGCCAATTGTTTTAAGTAAAAAGGTGAAGGGTATTTTGGTGGGTAGGATGACTTTGGAGAGGTTTGCCTTATATCTCTCCTCTTCATCACGGGTCACTCCCTTCATGTAGATGAGGGAAGGAGGAGCAGAGGGTTATGCCATACCCTTTCCTTTCTCTGCTCTAGAAATTATCTTTGGAGCCATGACAATAAATGAAGAAAACTTGGGAGATTTGAGTGTGATTTGAGGAAGAGAAGATGTTTGGAGTAGATGTAAGAAAAACACTGTTGAAGGGGGGGGGGGTAGATATAGCCTTTGAAGAGATGTATCAATGGCTAAAAATGACTAGTAAAAGATTCATAAAGGGTTAGAAATGGTTGGCCATCAAATCACTTAAATGCAAGGCGGTTACTCAAATTCGTGTTCGTGAATTATCTAGTTGTGATTGCAAATTCTACAAAATGTGAGTAACAAACAAATTTTCCTTCTCAATATGTGCTAGAACGGTTAGAATTTTGAAATTAATGACCAAAATTCGCGATGGAAAGGAATTTCACAATCACGAATTGATATTTGACAGCCGAGTGAAATTGACTTGTAGTTCGCGACCGTGAAGAAATAATAGCAACCACGAATTATGAGTCAGTAAGGATAAGAATGAATGATTTTGAAAAACTTGTGATCCACTAAAAATTAATAACAAAACCATCCATAACAATCATTAGTCAAACATATCACACACACATCACAATTAAACATAAGATCAAAAAATTTTCACTTGAGGGTGCTTCCATCAAGCATTCCCAATTCTCTTTTAATGAAGTTCATCCTTTCTTTATTTCGAGGTTTAGAGAAAATATCTACAAGTTGGTGATTTGTGTCAATGAATTCTAACGCAACATCACTTTTTTGCACATGATCTCTAAGAAAGTGGTGCCTAATATCTATGTGCTTACTTCTAAAGTGTTGGATAGGATTCTTTGAAAGATTAATAGCACTGGTATTGTCACATTTGATAGGAATGTGATCAATTGCTTTGCTAAAGTCCTTCAATTATTGTTTCATCCAAAGAACTTCGGTACAACATCAACCCGCAGCTATATACTCAACTTCCGCGGTGGACAAGGCAACCAACACTTGCTTCTTACTAAACCAAGAGACTAAACATTCTTTTATAAATTGGTAAGTTTCGAAAGTGCTTTTTCTATCTAAGAGACTTCCTACATAATCCACATCCTTATTAGGCTAAAAGATGTGTTCCATACGTAATCTGCATCCCTATTCGAATACCATAATTCTAAGTGAATAGTGCCATGCAAATATTTGAAAATTCTCTTCACAACATTCAAATGAGACTCTTTAGGATAGGATTGAAATGTAGAACAAATGCAAACACTAAACATTATATCTAGCCTTGAGGCAGTAAGATAGAGTAGAGATATGATCATACCTCGATATTTATTTTCATCTACCATCGTACCCAATTCATCCTTGTCTAGCTTGATGGCACTACTCATTGGAGTTTTTGCTACCTTGCATCATTCCATGCCAAATTTCTTTAGAATTTCCTTTGTGTATTTGGCTTGGTTGATGAAGATCCCTTCTTTGAGTTGCTTGATTTGTAGACCAAGAAAGAATTTGAGCTCTTCCATCATGCTCATTTCAAATTCCCTAGTCATACACTTAACAAAATCCTTACAAAGAGATTCATTAGTAGCACCAAAGGTAATATCATCAACATAGATTTGGACAATTAAAGTGTCATGCTTGTGCTTTTTAGCAAATAATGTAGTATCAACCTTTCTTTTCTCAAAATCATTTTGCAAAAGAAACAAACTAAGCCTTTCATACCAAGCTCTTGAAGCTTGTTTCAATCCATACAAGGCTTTGCTTAGTTTGAAAACATGGTTAGGAAAACAATGTGACTCAAAATTGGGAGATTGTTCAACATAAACTTCCTCCTCAATAATGCCACTTAAAAATGCACTCTTAACATCCATTTGAAAAGGTCTACAATTCATATGACATGCAAATGCTAAGAGAATCCTAATAGCCTCTAATCTTGCTATGGGGGTAAAGGTTTCATCATAGTCTATGCCTTCTTCTTGGTTGTATCCCTTAGCAACCAATCTAGCCTTGTTTCTAGTGATGACACCTTGCTCACCTAACTTATTCCTAAACACCCACTTACAACCTATAATTGGGTATTCCTTAGGCCTTGTTTCTCTCAAATTGGTTGAGTTCTTTTTGTATAGTAAGTACCTAACTTTCATCATCAATAGGCTCATCAATTGACTTTGGATCTAATTGAGAAACAAATGCAAGATTATTATCTAAAGGATGAAGTTGAGATCTAGTACTTACTCCCTTAAAGGTATCACCAATAATTAGGTCCTTGGGGTGATAATTGGAGAATCTCCAATCTTTGGGTAGCTCTTGTCTTGGTTCATCTTCTTGTTGATGTTGTGGTTCCTCATCCATCCTTGATGATTCACCTTTCTCCATGTCTTTATCATCTTTTCTTGTAGTTTCTTATAATTCCAACTTTTCAAGATCACCTACAAGATCATCAACAAAAATACCTTTGCCATGATCAAGCTTACTAGATTCATCAAAGACAACATTCATAGACTCTTCAACTACAATAAAACTTTTATTGAAGACTCTATTATGCCTTGCTTTAGGTGGATTAGCCTAAAAAGATTTCTTCATTAGTCTTGGAATCAAATTTCCCAAGATTAACCTTAGTATTTAAAATATAACACTTGCATCCAAATACTCTTAGATATGAGATCTTGGGTTTTCTACCATTCCATAGCTCGTAATAGGTTTTATTGAGAACGAGTCTTTTGAAAACTCTATTTGCAATATAACATGAGGTATTGATGGCTTCGACTCAAAAGTAATTAGGTAATGAATGGTCATTAAGCATTGTCCTAGCCATTTCTACAAAAGTTTTATTTTTCCTTTCTACAACACCATTTTATTGTGGTGTTCTAGGAGTCAAAAAATTATGAAAAATTCCATTCTCTAAACAATAATTTTCAAATGATTCATTTTGAAATTCTTTTCCATGGTCACTTATAATAGAAGTTATGAAGTAACCTTTTTCATTTGAAACTCTTTTTACAAAGCTTTTAAAAGCATCAACAGAATCATTCTTATGAGCTAGAAAAGATACCCAAGTAAACATAGAGTAGTCATCTACAATGACTAATGTATAATGATTTCAACCTAAGTTAACACTTCTGGTAGGTCTTATCAAGTCTATGTGAATAAGTTGAAGTGGTCTAGATGTACTTACAACATTTTTTGCTGTATGAGAGGCATAGTGTTGCTTCTCCATTTGCCATGGGCCATATGTCTTATCTTTAGTGAAATTTAGCTTGGGAAGGCCTTCCACCAACTTCCCTTTGGATAGGCTTTGAAGAAGATCCATACTTGCATGCCCAAGCCTTTTATGCCATAACCAACCTTCATTGCTTAAAGACATGAGACACTTCAAATATTGATTAGCCAATTTGTCTAAGTCAATCGAGTAGGTATTGCCTTTCCTTTCACCCTTGAAAATAACCTCATCATCCACCAAAGTGGTGACTCAACATTCCCTAGGATCAAAGGTGACCTTATTACCTTTGTTACACAATTGACTTACACTCAACAAATTATGTTGTAAGCCACTAACTAATAACACATTATCGGTTAATGAACAACCATCCTTACCTATGGTACCAATGCCAATTACTTTACCCTTGCCATTGTTACCAAATGTGACATCTTCACCTTCTTTCTCTTTAAGTGATGTGAATAGTCTTCTATTTCTGGTCATATGCTTTGAGCAACCACTATCCACATGCCAATTACTTGCTTTGGTGGTAGTCACATTTCCCTCTTATGAAGAGTCCCCTAGTGCCATGAAGCATATGTTGGCCACCTCTCATTCTTCCTCTTCTTCACTTGAGCTGTCATCCTAAGTGGCCGAGAAACTCTTTTTCTTCTCCTTGTCCCATATCTTCTTTTTCTTTAGCTTGGGACAATCATGCTTGACGTGGCCTTGCTTGCCACACTCATAACAAGTGACTTCATTTGATTTCTCTCTAGGATTAGGAGTTGTCTTCTTGAAGCTTCTTCTTTCTTTTCTCCTTCTAATTAACTCCTTGGTCCTTTTTGAGAGCATTGCTAGCTCTTCTTCTTCATTGTCACTTTCTTCATCACTA
>CATIWR010075766.1:0-11944 GCA_949677035.1 Omphalea diandra | reverse complement strand
TATATATATATATATATATATATCAAACACTTCATTCAATCATTCAAACAACAAACTCAATAAGGAACATTCTATGAGATCTAATTTTCATCCAAGGGAGCTTCCATAAAGCATTCTTAACTCTCTCTTAATGAAGTTCATCCTTTCTTCATTAAGGGGTTTAATGAAAATATCTGCAAGTTGATGATTTGGTGTCAATAAATTCTTACACCACATTATCATTTTGGACATGATCTCTAAGAAAGTGATGTCTAATGTCAATGTGTTTGCTCTTAGAGTGTTGGATGAGATTTTTTGAAAGATTTATTGCACTTGTGTTGTCACATTTGATAGAAATGTGATCAACAACTTTGCCATAATCTTTGAGTTGTTGTTTCACCTAAAGAACCTGGGTCCAACAACAACCCACCACCACATATTCTGCTTCTACGGTGGATAAAGCAATTGAAACTTGTTTCTTCCTAAGCCTTGAAACTAAGCATTCTTCTATAAATTGGCAAGTTTTAGAAGTGTTTTTTCTATCTAATAAGTTACTAGCATAATCTACATCCTAATACCCTAAAAGACCAAAAGATGAATTCCTAGGATACCATAATTCTAAGTGCAATATGCCATTTAAATACTTAAGAATCCTTTTAACAATATTTAAATGAGATTCCTTAGGGCATGATTGAAATCTAACACACATGCATACACTAAACATGATGTCGGGTCTAAAGGCGGTGAGATAGAAAAGAAAACCAATCATACCTCTTTACCTCTTTTCATCAACTTCTTACCTGATTCATCTTTGTCTAGTTTGATAGTAGCACTCATTGGTGTCTTTGCTACTTTGCATCCATCCATCCCAAATTTCTTGAGTATATCCTTTGTGCACTTGGCGTGGTTGATGAAAAAACCTTATTTGGTTTGCTTGATTTATAGGCTAAGAAAGAACTTGAGCTCTCCTATCATGCTCATCTCAAATTCCTTAGTCATACCCTTAGCAAAATCCTTATAAAGAGATTCATTAGTAGTACCGCATATAATATCATCAATATATATTTGTACAATGAGTATGTCTTGATTGTGCTTTTTGACAAATAGACTAGTATCAACCTTTCCTTTCTCATAATCATTTTGTAAAAGAAATGAGTTAAGCCTTTCGTACCAAGCTCTTGGAGCTTGTTTCAAACCATATAAGACTTTAGTTAATTTATAAACATAATTTGGAAAAATGTGAGATTCGAAACCAGGAGCTTGTTCAACATAAACTTCCTCCTCAATGAGACCATTTAAAAATGCACTTTTAACACATATTTGAAAATTTTTAAATTTCATGTGACATGCATAAGCTACGAGAATCCTAATGGCCTCTAATCTTGCTACGGGGGTATAGGTTTCATCAAAATCATTTCCTCTTGGTTGTATCCCTTTGCAACCAATCTAGTTTTGTATCTAGTAATGAAACCTTGCTATCTAACTTATTCTTAAACACTCATTTGCATCATATAATGAGGTGTTTCTTAGGCCTAGGAATAAGTTCTCATACTTTATTTCTCTCAAATTAGTTGATTTCCTCTTGCATGGCAATCATCTAATTTTCATCATCAAGAGCCTCATCAATTGATTTTCGCTCAAATTGAGAAACAAATGTAAGATTATTGTCTAAAGCATGAAGTTGAGATCTAGTACTTGCTCTCTTAGATGTATCATTAATAATTAGATCTTTTAGGTGATGTTTGGAGAATCTCCAATCCTTGAGAAGATCTTGAGCTAGAATTTTTGCTTGTTGTAGTTGGGATTCCTTTTCTTCTTTCGATGACTTGTTTTCAATGAGGTCTATAACCATTTTCTTGAAGTTGACTCTAACTTCATTTTCTCAAAG
This sequence comes from Omphalea diandra, assembly GCA_949677035.1. Taxonomy (NCBI): domain Eukaryota; kingdom Viridiplantae; phylum Streptophyta; class Magnoliopsida; order Malpighiales; family Euphorbiaceae; genus Omphalea; species Omphalea diandra. The sequence goes on along the minus strand of CATIWR010075766.1, from coordinate 10,077 downwards.
TCACTTGCAAGACTATTAACAAAAGAACCTTTCTTAAGATCAAGTTTAATAGATTCATAAAACATAATATTCATTGACTCCTTAACAACTATAGCACTTTTATTGAATACCCTATATGCTTTACAAGAGGTGGAATAACCCAGAAAAATACCTTCCTTTAACTTAGAATCAAAATTTTCAAGGTTGTCATTGGTATTTAAGATGTAGCATTTGCACCCAAAAACTTTTAGGTATGACAACTTAGTTTTTCTACCATTCCAAAACTCATAAGAGGTTTTGTTAAAAATGGGTCTTTTGAAAATATGAATAGCAACATAACAAGAAGTATTGATGGCTTCAGTTCAAAAGTAATTAGGTAAAGAGTACTCATTGAGCATGGTTTTAGCCATCTCTACTAGTGTTTTATTTTTCCTCTCTGTAACATCATTTTGTTGTGGTGTTTTAAGAGTTAGAAAGTTATGAGAAATCTTATTCTCTAGGCAATAACTTTCGCAATATTCATTTTAAAAATCTTTTTCATGGTCACTCCTTATAGATGAAATGAAGTAACCCTTTTCATTTTGAACTCTTTTTGCAAAACTTTTAAAAGCATCAAAAGTGTCATTCTTATGAGTTAGAAAAGACACCAAAGTGAACCTAGAGTAATCATTAACTAAGATAAATGCATAATACTTTTCACCTAAGCTAGCACTTCCAGTAGGTCGAACCAAGTCCATATGGATAAGTTGAAGAGGTCTAGATGTACTTGTAACATTTTTTACTTTGAATGAAGATAAATGTTGCTTCCCCATTTGGCATGGTCCACATGTCTTGTCCTTTGAGAATTTTAACTTAGGAAGTCCTTCCACTAGCTCTCCTTTAGCTAGGCTTTGTAGGAGCTCCATGCTAGCATGACTAAGTCTTTTATGCCAAAGCCAAGCCTCATTGCTAAGGGACATAAGACACTTGAAAGATTGGTTAACCAAATTGTCTAAGTCAATTAAGTAGGTATTGCCCCTCCTTTCACCCTTGAAGATTACCTTTTTATCCACCAAAGTGGTAACACGACACTCTGTAGGGTCAAAGGTGACTTTGTTACCTTTATCACATAATTGACTTACACTAAGCAACTATGATGTAAACCATTTACTAGAAGAACATTATCAATAAGTGAACAACCATTGTTACTAATTATTCCAATGCAAATTACCTTACCTTTGGCATTGTTCCCAAAAGTGACATTGTCATCTTCCTTCTTTTTTATGGCTATGAATAGCTTTTTACTACCCATCATATGCTTTGAGCACCCACTATCCACGTGTTAATCATTGTCTTCATTGGTGGCTGCTATACAATCCTACACAACATAAATAAATCACTTTTGTTTAGGTACCCAAACATACTCGAGTCCTTGGGGTTAGACCTAGAAGGGTCCTCTAATTTGAGGTGAGTATAACAAAAGATGTTTATATGACCAAACTTCATACAATAATAACATTAGAGTTTAGACTTATGAGTCTTTCTCCTATGCATAACTTTAGTATGAGTAAGGGTATACTATGATGATGTAGGTATGGGCATGTGCATGAATGATTAGGAACAAAAGAGAGTTTTTTGTATGTGTTAGGGTGAACATGTTTCTTAGTGTAGAAGAATGCATGATTAGCCTTTTTAGGCTTAGACTTTGAGCCTTAATGTGTCTTTCCCTTACCCATGGGTATTAGTGGCTTAGTGTTAGGAGCACTTTTCCTCTCAACTACCTCAATACTAGATGTTTGAGGTGTTGAAGCTCTAATGAAAGTAGTGAGGAAGGGGGGGAGGGGGGGGGGGGAGGGAGGAGGGGAGTGGATAATGAGGAGGCTTCATTGAAGGTAAGACCATGTCTTACTAGGGGAAGTCTTTGAGATACAATTAATGTATCTAAAACTTCCTTCCTTTTGTGAAACATAGAAATGGAATTTTTAAGCTCAATTACCTCTCCTTTTAAGGTATCATTTAGTTTCTCAAGGAATGTAGAGAAGAAAAAGATTTAGTAAGACTTTCAACAAATTTTTTGAGTTTTTCATTTGAAGTTCTCAACTCACTTATAAGCTCATTTAATGAGTTAAACTAATTTTCCAGTTTTAAGCTTTTCTTTTTGTAAGTTTTCATTTGTGACTTATATTTGTCACATCTTAAGGTAAAAGCTTCTAGGAGCTCATATCGTTTATATAATCTAATGCATTATAATTTTCACAAGAATGGGGTGAAGAACTTACCTCATTAAAAGAGTCATCTTGTGCCATGAAACATAGATTTTCCACTTTCGTATCTTCATCCTTTTCACTAGAGTTGTCTTCCTAAGTAGCTTTGAAGCTTTTCTTATTTTCTTCTTCTTTTTCAGCTTAGGGCAATCATACTCGATATGGCCTTGCTTGCCACAATCATAACATGTTACTTTACTCTTCCTTTCTTTGAGGTTGGGAGAAACCTTCTTGACGTTCCTTCTATCTTTTCTTCTTCTTGTAAGCTCCTTGGTTTTTCTAGAAAGCATGGCTAACTCCTCGTCTTCATTTTCACTATCATCATCACTTGAGACAACCTCTACTTCTTTGTCTTTGGATGAGGATTTGAGAGCTAAAGTCTTCTTCTTTGTTTTGTCATTCTTGTCTCATTGCCCTTTCATCTTCTTCATCTCCTCATATTTTTTCAAGGCTAGCTCATGAGTGAGAAGCTTGCCTATGAGGACATATGTTGGCACTTTTTCAATTTCTGGATTTGACTCTAGTATACTACATACTCTGGCACCAAACTTCTCAAGAGGTAAGGATTTAAGTATTTTGGTGTTTACCTTATGATTGGTGAGTAGTCTTCCAAATTTCTTTATGTTTGTAATGATGGATAGAAGTCTATTCGTCATATCGGTGTTGCTTTTGTTATCTTTCATCATGAATTGCTCTCATTCTGTCACATACATCTCCAATCTGTTAGATTTCACCAAGGTTATGTCTTCATGGTAATTCTCTAAAGCTTTCCAAATTTCATAGGTTATGAGACAATGTTGAACTCTTCTTATTTCCTCCCTTGACAAAAAACTAAGAAGGATTGTCATTGCCCTTTTGTTTCTTCCATTTGATCTTTTATATGCTTCCATCCATTCTTCCCTTGGGATTAACTCTTCATTTCCATCAACCACCTTAGTAAGAGGCTTTCATTCTTTTGCCATAAAATCCTAAAGGTCTACCATATTGTTGTCCAAATATATCTTCATCCCATACTTCCAATGCATATAGTTGGATCCATCAAAGTATGACTTGAGATGGGCATGGATTCCTTTTTGTGTCATATGTCTTTACACACTTAATTAAGAGTTTTCATGAGAACTTGGCTCTACACCACTTATTGGCCCTTAAGCACCCAGAAAGTGGTTTAATTGGTGGGAATTTAAAAATTTTAGAGGAAAGATAATGAATTTGGAGATTGAAGGAGAAGGAGAAGAGATGAACATATAATGTTTTATATTGGTTTTGATGTTAATGAACCCTATATTCACTTCTTAATTCTTCGCAATTAGGTGTTCTACTATCACTAAATGATGTTTTCAAACTCACACCAAACTTGTTCACTTTGTGTTTTATGGCTCACACATAACCTTATAACTTGTGTTTTAAGACTCACACAAGGAAACCTTTCAAGTGTTTTCCCTAAGGCTCACACTTAATCTATACAAGAGTTTTACAACTAGGCTAACATTCAAACCCAACAACAATGTTGTTTAATGTTTACACCCAACAATATCAACTCACATATAAAGAATTTAAGGTTGAGAAATAAAATTGCAAGAGTTTGGTTATATTCAATGATATTCTCTTGCATTCATGTCTATTTGGTAGAGTATTTATAGGCAATAACCAGCAAAGAGACGTTACAAAGAAACTATGTCTCACTCTTTAAGGCAAGCTAGATAGATTTTACATTAAATGTCTATCAAACTGATTTCCAGTCATGATTAAAATGTCACGATTGCAAATTGCCATTTTGGGCTAAGAAAATAGTAATGAAAAACCTCGTTTGTATCTAACAGTTAGTCCACATGGCATGTTGTTATTGGTATTCCAAGAAAAATAGTTGTTGTGTTCATCTAATCAACTAAAAATCGTAGTCCTGATTCAAGTTCTTCTTGGACGCGATTGGAATAGCAAATTCTTTTATTTGATAATGAGAAAATGCTTCAACAAGTCGCAATCTCGAAAACTATTTCACCCTTCCGAATTTTGATATGTCAACAATTGTCTTGGACATTTGGCAAACTCTGGTTGTGGACTTGGTTCCCTCCAGTCAACTATAAAAGTCACGATCGCGACTAGTACTATTTGAACTTTATGTCTTTCTTGTCAAGGTCAAGGCTATGATTTGCTCCTCAAATCTGTCTAGTTCAAGTTCATCCATTTCTTTTGCAATGTTGCGACAGCGACTTATAGGTTCTTGATCACGAATCAGAATGTCTTTCACAATGCTTGAGATTTAGAATCTCATCCAACTTTCGATGCAAACCTATATCAAAAACTGCAAAATCAACCTTTAATGATGTTAGAACTTATCAATTTACATTGTCAAGATCAAAAGAGACTTTTAACCTAGGTTTGACCTACCTAATCCAACAAAATACACACACACACACACATATCTTACACACATATCTTATTAGAGATATTCATAGAGAACTACAAGGGAAGAGGTGTACTCTCACCTTAACTCGATACGAGAATGGAGTAGAAAATCTTCGCCACCAATGCAGAACTTTTTTTTTTTTTTTTACAGAAAACAAGGATTTGTTGTCCTATTATCATCCTTATCTTCATTATATATAGCATAAACTTTTATACTTTTTCTTGGTATTCCTTTTTGTAGTCGATCTTATATATATATATATATATATATATATATATAATGAATTACCTTTGATTGGTGAAACATGAAAATTAAACTCATGCTTATATGATATCTTTATTAAATTTTCTTTTATAATTTTTCTTTCATTTTTAACGCACATATAATAAATTATGGCAACAATAAAAATGTGCAAAAATATCTCATTCTCAAAAAAAAATTATTTTAAGTGAAAATGACTCGTGTCATTCTTATGACTATGAATTTGAATCGCAATGAATGGCTATAGGTTTAAATCACAATGAAAAAGATTATTAATACTATATATTAAGGTTTACAGGTTTTTCATTACAATAAAGAACAAAGGATGATATTATATATAATAGGAAATAGTATGATAATTAATATGGCGAGTTTAAGATCTAAAATTTTAGATGTTTAAAACAAATAATTTAAAATAATATATAATTTTATTTTTAGTTTTTCCAAATCAAAATAACTATTTTCTTTTCTATTAATTTCAAATGATTATTTTTAATTAAAATAGCTAAAAATAATTTTTTTTTATTAATTAGAGCAAAGAATTTGATTTTTAAAACGATTGAACAAATCAAAATAGTTCGTGGATCTAATCTTATATATTTACATTTAGATAGGGGCAATATTTAGAGCGCTGCTACCTTGGCTTGGTTCGACAGAAACAATATTTGGAGCACTGCCACATTGGATTGGTTGATAGACTCTTGGTCCCATTGTCTGACTGCTTCCCTGCATTAATGACAAACTTAACAATATGAATACAGGATACATACGTCCATCATCTGTCGAACAATTGGTGGAAGTTTGTGTTGGTCGACTGTTCTTAACTTGATTCTGACTTAGAGAAGCCTCACTATTCCTTTTTTAAAACCTAAAATAAAATGCACAATTATGTACATTAGAAACTAAGTAAAGCAAAACATGTTATTAAAGGTCAATTAGACGATATAAAATTAGCCTTTCTTTTGAAACATGTCTCTTTACATTATGGCCCAGCTGGTTGTTTTTGAAGCATCTTATCTTCACCAATCCTTTCTTGGAAATCTTTTCCCTTGTTGCTGCAATTTCCCTCTCTAACTCTTCATTTTGTTTCCTTTTTGTTTTCTATTTTCTTCTTTTTTTAATCACAATTGCAGTTAACAGGTTGAAACTCTTGGCCATAATTCATGACCATTAATAGGGTTTATTACATTGTTATATACCTTAATGTACATAGCCATATTATAACACTATGCCATATAATCTTCTGGATCCTCACTATTTCCAATTATATAGATAATTGCATGACTGCAAAGAATATCTGTCAAATCCCACCTCTTACATGAAAAACTTCTCTTCTCTAAATCAACCATAAATTATCTATTATTTGCAATCACTTGAAATTTAAGAGTGCCATAGAATATTGGTCTACTCTAGAATGCCAAGTCTTTATATTTGTCTACCTTCTTTTAAATTTTAATACGTATCATTCCTCCCAACTTTTCTATATATTTTCTTCTAAGAAAGAGTCTTCTCATTAATTTTGTCCTAATAATTTCAAACATGGTTATGATAGCTTTGTTTATGCCATCAAAAATATATTTATAGTTGAGGAGAAGTAAGCTTTGCTCTAGTCTTCACATGGTTTCTATTTTAGCCACTCTCTTGCCTCAAGGCTATGATCCTCAATCATTTTTAGATCCGTTTTAATGCTAGAATTGGAATTGGAATTCATAATTCTAATTCCAATTCCAATTCTATTAGAATTGAAATTGAGTTGGAATTCCAATTCTGGTGTTTGGATTCCGAAGCGATAAAATTAGAATTGAGTTGAAATTAAAATTGCAATTCACATTCTTGTGTTTGCATGGTAAAATCATAGAATTGAAATTCAAATTATAATTATAATTATACTTAATTATAATTTAATTATAATTATAATTATAATATTAATATTTAAAATTATAAAATATAGACTTATAAATTTTAATTTAACTTTAAACATTAAAATAATAGAATATATTACATAAAAATAATAAAATATATTAGGATTAAAATGATTAAAAAAAGACACAATAATTTTTGAACACTATAAATTACTCAAAAGAATAGTTCATTGAAAATCTACTAAATTGTTGTTCAATAAACATAAACTATTATATTTCATTTTTTGGTAAAGAAGGAAGGTAAAAGCCAGTAGAAACTAAGAGTTACACATTCAAACAACATAAACTAATAGGTCTATCTGTTGGCCTCACAATACAACATAAAATATTATATTACTTCTTCATTTGCATTAATAACCAAGGTTTCCTTAAATGAGTTGGAAGGTCCATAAATGATTCAAACTTCCTGTTATCACTTATGACCACATCATAAATTTGAAGTAATTATACTTCTTGAAGATCTGGAATTTGAGAAAGTTCAACAAAGATCTTGTTAGCACTCACATTATAAGAATCCTTTGTATAAACTTGTTATAGTTTCAAGCATTTGTTGTACAACCATTACGAGTGTGTCTGTTGTGCGACTTCTTTCGCATGATTGTTGGCCTTGACTTGGTTTAGATGGTTGTGTGTTGCTAATGGGCTCCTCGCTATTAAGGAAGTCATCAACATTGTGATGCTCATTGGATGTAATCTCATCTGCTGCTTCAACCCCACTTTCAGCTTTATCTCTCGTAACTCAATCATGTCCACAAATACTTGCAAAGTGATTCCAATTTTCAATCCTTTTATTTCGATAATGTGCAACTTTAGGATGAGCCTGCAAATTATATTAAAAATATTAAACACTTGATTATTTTAAAAAAATTAAATAGAAATGTTATCATTACATACCTTTACATATTTAGTCCAAACATCTTCACTGTACTTTCACCATGTTATGATCCCAATCCTAACCAAAACCACTTGTATTAAGCATTGCATTCACAACATCATAATGCGTATCCTAAGTTTTGAGGCGGACAATAATGTTATCCTTAGTGATTGTAACATTACACTTCTTATTCAAAAGCATTGATTGCAGTAGTATATGCAACAGGTTTCCATCCATTAGGTGGATGATTACCCAAATTATGTTGATCAAGAAATACATCAGTAAACACACGATCCATATCTAAAGTCCATTTCAAATAAGACTTGTTGTTCACCTTCTTACCTTTGTCCATTTGCATGAACTATAAAAAAATTACAAAATTAGAATAAAGAACATAAATATCATATTATCAATGAAAATCTCAAGCTAAGGTAAAAATCAAAATCACTAATACCAAAATCATATAATATAGCAAAATCATATCATATAACATAATCATTCTACATAAAAATATCAAAATCATCAACATAATATAGCATTTGAAGTGATATTTGTCTAAAAAAGAGAACAAGAGAAAAGAATACATAAAGCAATAATCATCTTCTACACCTAGCCTGATAGTCATTAAACATTCTAACAGATAAATTATCCCTAAAGTCTTTCCATTCATTAATTACTTGATTAGATCTTCCATTCATTAATTACTTGATTAGATCTTATCACATCACCATTGTCTTTACTATCTTAATCCATTAATTCAATTATTAAACCCTCATCAACGTCTCTCAATAATTCATCATACTTTCCTTTTTGCTTGTCTTGTAAATAATTATGCAAGACACAACAAGCATTAATAATTCAAACCTGTATTAAAATTTTAATTAAAGATATTAGATTTTTCATTAAAATAAAATTTTCTTTATATTTGTAGAAGGAGCAAGTTGATTTACGTATTACTTGAGTTTTTACATCAAAATATAAAGGTGTATACGATATAACCCATTACTTCTTTAGCAACCCACATGTTCTATCTATCACGTTTCTTGTTGAAGAATGACGAAGACTGAACAATTCCTTATAATTTTTAGGGTTGCTTCCACACGAAGCCCATTGGTGTTCCTAGCTACTATATCCAATGTGATGTGTCTCTAATGTTTTTTCAAATCAATTCATGGATTAATTATTAACTAGTCTACCAAAGTTTGTAGCATTAGAGAGACATATGAAAAGACTAGAAGCTTGTCATTTTATTTTTATTTTTTCTTGGAACCTTAATCCATAATTCAAGTGCAACAACTTAAATATTTAAATGTGGAGACTAAACTTTCATTTTTGGAAGAGATTGCACTCTAGTGTTTTTCACTTTAATTATCTAAATAATTGAGAAAATGTAGTAAGCCTAAAAAAGAGAAAGAAAACACCTATACCGAAGTACCCATCATATATAATACTTTGAAAATTTTACTTGCAATTACAAAATAGAAATTAATCATACTTTTTCCCCTTAAATCTTAAAGAAATAGAAGGCAATTTCAAGAAAAGAAAATCAGCAAAAAAATATGGATCAAGTTCAACATCTAGACAAGAATAGGTATCAATGGAAGTAAGAAAATTAGCATAAAAATACAAACCCATCAGCTCATTCTCACTCTATTGAACAAATCTGGACAGATTGCTCAATAAAGTTAGGATTGAATACATTAAGTGATAGACATTTGGTCAACAACCCATTTCACATTATTCTCCCATAATCATCTAATCAACAACTTATAGAACTTATAAATCCAAATAAATCATTGTCTTGGAATATATACGTACAACACATCTCAATTCAAATCAAATTTCAAATCAAATTGAAACATAACCCTAGAACTAAAAACAGAGTAATAAATAAAGATAAAAACAAAGCTTTCCTAGTTTGCCAAGTGAAATGAAACTAATTATTTTGATATCCCTTGTTGTGCTTGGCTCTGTGAAATTTGTTCCTATGTCGTGCTTTGCTCTGTCAAGAGAAAAGTGTTGTGTATGGAAAGAGTGTCAAGATACGGATGAGATTTTACGCATGTTGGAGTCCAAAATTATAACATGAGTTTGGCTTAATATTTGGAATTAGAATTCCAATTCTTGATGGACTGCCAAACAATGGAAATAAAATTCTGAACCCCAATTTCAAATATCAATTCCAATTCTGGGTCTAATTCCAAAATCCAATGGGGTTTTAGTGTTTTTCAAGCTTGGCATTCCGTAGCATATTTGTCAATTCTTTACCCTTAAATTTAACTCTAAAAATTAGTGTAGAGGTGCCTAACACATCCTCTGTGTTCTGAGTGTGGAAACAAGTGGTGTGTACACTTTTAAAACCTTAAAAGAAAACTCTTATACTAATTAGGC
>CATIWR010075758.1:0-11465 GCA_949677035.1 Omphalea diandra | reverse complement strand
AAAGTCACCTTTGATCCTAGGGAATGTCGAGTCACCACTTTAGTGGATGATGAGGTTATTTTCAAGGGTGAAAGGAAAGACAATACCTACTCAATTGACTTAGACAATTTGGCTAACCAATCTTTTAAGTGTCTTATGTCTATGAGCAATGAAGCTTGGTTATGGCATAAAAGGCTTGGACATGCAAGCATGAATCTTCTTCAAAGCCTATCTAAAGGAAAGTTAGTGGAAGGACTTCCCAAGCTTAATTTCTCCAAAGACGAGACATGTGGTCCGTGCCAACCAACACCATACTTCTCACAAAGCCAAAAATGTTGTAAGTTCAACTAGACCACTTCAACTTATTTATATGGACTTCATAGGACCCACTAGAAGTGCTAGCTTAGGTGGAAAGCATTATGCACTAGTCCTTGTAGATGAATACTCTAGGTTTACTTGGGTATCTTTTCTAGATCATAAGAATGATTCATTTGATGCTTTTAAAAGCTTTGCAAAAAGAGTTCAAAATGAAAAATGTTACTTCATATCTTTTATTAGAAGTGACCATGGAAAGGAATTTCAAAATGAGTCTTTTAAAAATTATTGCTTAGAGAATGAAGTTTTTCATAATTTTTCAGCTCCCAGAACACCACAACAAATTGGTGTTGTAGAGAGGAAAAATATGACATTGGTGGAAATGGCTAGGACAATGCTCAATGAGTATTCTCTGCCAAATTACTTTTGGGCCGAAGCCATTAACACTGCATGTTATATTGCGGATAGAGTTTTTAAAAGATCCATTCTCAATAAAACATCTTATGAGCTATGTAATGGCAGAAAACCCAAGATATTATACCTTAGAGTATTTGGATGTAAGTGCTATATTTTAAACACCAAGGATAATCTTGGGAAATTTGATTAAAAAATAAATGAAGGTATCTTCTTGGGATATTCCACCTCAAGCAAAACATATAGAGTCTTTAACAAAAGTTCAATAGTAGTTGAAGAATCTATGAATATTGTTTTTGATGAATCTAGTAAACTTGATCTTGGAAAATGTATTTTTATTGATGATCTTATAGGTGACTTTAAGAAGTTGGAATTGAAAAATTCTACATGAATAGAAGATAAAGAAGAAGGTGATTCATCAAGAGTAGATGAAGACCAACATCATCAACAACACGTAGAGCCAAGTCAAGATCTACCCAAGGATTAGAGATTTTCTAAGTATCACCCTAAGGACTTGATCATTGATGATACATTTAAGGGTGTAAGTACTAGATCTCAAGATAATCTTTTAGATAATAATCTTGCTTTTGTTTCTCAACTTGAGCCAAAATCAATTGATGATGCTCTTAATGATGAGAGTTGGTACTTGCTATGCAAGAGGAACTTAATCAATTTGAGAGAATCAAGGTATGGGAACTTATCCCTAGGCCTAAAGAACACCCAATTATAGGTTGTAAGTAGGTGTTTAGGAACAAGTTAGATGAGCAAGATTTCATCACTCGAAAGAATCAAGGTATGGGACCTTGTCCCTAGGCCTAAAGAACACCTAATTATAGGTTGTAAGTGGGGTTTAGGAACGAGTTAGATGAACAAGGTTTGAACACTAGAAATAAAGCTAGATTGGTTGCTCAAGGATACAACCAAGAGGAAGGCATAGACTATGATGAGCTTTTGCCCCCGTAGCAAGATTAAAGGCCATTAGGATTCTTTTAGCCTTTGCATGCCATATGAATTTTAAACTTTTTCAAATGGATGTGAAAATTGCATTTTTGAATAGCATCATTAAGGAGGAAGTCTATGTTGAACACCTCCTAGTGTTGAGTCACATTATTTTCCAAACCATGTTTTTAAATTTAACAAAGCCTTATATGGTTTGAAACAAGCTCCAAGAGCTTGGTATGAAAGGCTTAGTTCATTTCTCTTGAAAAATGACTTTGAAAAAAGAAAGGTGGATACCATACTTTTTGTCAAAAAGCATAAACATGACACACTAATAGTTCAAATCTATGTTGATGATATCATTTTTGGTGCTATTAATGAATCTCTTTGTGAGGATTTTGCAAAGTGTATGACTAGGAAATTTGAAATGAGCATGATGGGAGAGCTCAAGTTCTTTCTCGGTCTACTAATCAAGCAATCCAATGAAGGGATATTCATCAACCAAGCTAAATACACAAGGGAGATACTCAAGAAATTTGGCATGGAGGGTTGCAAGGTAGCAAAAACTCCAATGAGTGGTGCCATCAAGCTAGATAAAGATGAATAAGGCAAAACGGTAGATGAAAAGAGATATCGAGGTATGATCGGATATCTGCTTTATCTTACTGCTTCTAGGCCAGATATCATGTTTAGTGTTTGTATGTGTGCTAGGTTCCAATCCTCTCGTAGAGAGTCTCATTTGAATGTTGTCAAGAGGATTTTTAAATATTTGCATGACACAATTCACTTAGGGTTATGGTATCCTAAGGATTCTTCCTTTAGTCTCGTAGGATATTCGGATGCAGATTATGCGGGTAGCTTGTTAGTTAGAAAAAGTACTTCTGGAACTTGCCAATTTATAGGTGAATGCCTAGTTTCTTGGTTCAGTAAAAAGCTAGTATCAGTTGCCTTATTCAATGCGGAAGCCGAGTATGTGGCAGCAGGTTATTGTTGCACCCAAGTCATTTGGATGAAACAACAATTAAAGGATTTCAGCAAAATGGTTGATCACATTCCTATTAAATGTGTAACTCAAGTGCTATTAATCTCTCTGAAAATCCCATCCAACACTCTAAAAGCAAACACATAGATATTAGACATCATTTTCTTAGAGATCATGTGCAAAAGGGTGATGTTGTGTTAGAATTTATTGACACTAATCATCAACATGCAGATATTTTCACTGAACCTCTAAATGAAGAAAGGATGAACTTCATTACGAGAGAATTGGGAATGTTTGATGGAAGCTCCCTAAAGTGAAAATTTTTTTATCTTATATGAGATATTGTTATGTGTATTGATGTTTGTTGATTTGTGATATTTGTGGTTGATATTGTTAAATGGATCACAATTTTTTCAAAACTCAATTATTTTTCTTTGCTGAGTCATAATTTGTGGTCGCTATCCTTCCTTCACGATCGCGAATTACAAGTCAATTTCACCCGGTTGTAAAAAATCAATTCACAGTCGTGAAATTTTCACTCCATCGCAAATTTAGGTCAAATTTTTAAATTTTTGAGCATTAAGGCGCGTATTTCCGAGGAAAATTTGTCTGTTACTCACATTTTCCAAAATTCGCAGTTGCGACTCATGAATTCGTAGACGTGAATTAGAGTAACCGCCTAGACATTTAAGTGATTTGACTGCCAACTGTTGCTAACTCTTCATTAATTCATTTCTAGTTGTTTATAGCCATTTTTGCACCCCTTTGAAGGCTATAAATGCCCCCTTCAATAGTTACTTACTTACTACTATTCCAAACATCTCCACTCTCTCAAATCTCTCTAAAAATCTCCCAAACTCTTTTCCTCTCTTGCTATGGCTCCAAAGAAATTCTCCAAGGCAGACAAAGGGAAGGCAGTGGCTCAATCCTCTGCACCCCCTGCCCTTTATCTCATGAAAGGAGTTACCAAGGAAGAAAAAGATAGGTTCAAAGCCAACTCTTCCAAGATCATTCTTCCAAATAAGATACCCTTAACTTTTATGTTGGAGACCTTGGGTATCAATGCCGAAATATGTGTTTTCCTCTCAAAGTTGGGCTGGAATGAGTTCATCTTTCGAGATGAATCCAATAACGAAGAGGTTATGCTAGAGTTTATGTGCACCATACAATTGAGCTGAAAAGCCGATTCAAGAGCAGGGCAATATAGGTTAGTGTTTCGAGCCTTTGGCGACCCTTTTTACATTACCTTCGACCAACTCTCTTCTTTGTTTAATTTACAAGTCGGAGAAAACATCCCCTTGATAATCTCCACACTTGATGTTATCTATTTCGAGTTTTGGTCAAAAATCTCCATCGAAACCAAACATGACCCCTGCTCTTCTTTATCTAAGCACATCAAATCCCTACCCCATTGGATACTCCATTGTATCATCACCTTTTTCGTAAATGCAAGAGGTGATGGTAATGAGAAAATGTCCTAAAAAGACTTGAGATTCTTTTTTTGCCTTGTCAAAATAAACCTATCCAAACTGGTCAGTACCTTATGGATCAATTGATTCACATGAGTACCAAACCTAAAAGCCAATTTTTACTGCGTTCACATATCATAACCATTTATTGATTCGTTAGAGCCCTTGATGAGGAAAAAGAAAAATTCCTCACCAAGAAACTTTTACCATCCCAAAACTTTCTAGATCTCACCTACCTTATAAACGCCAAGGCTATTCATTCGGACACATATGTGTATACCCTTGGTGTAATAGGAGTAAAGAAGATGGAAACCTCATAAGCTTCAAAAAGAAAGCAGCTCTACATTGAAGAAGGCACAATGCAAGTCCCTCCTCCTCAACCCAAACCAAAGACTAAGTTGTCTCTTACCTCCACTGATCGCAAATTGGATAACTTAATGAGGATGATGAAGAGATGATTCCTATTTCTATCACATCTTCACAGTGATATGGTGGATCTTCAAGAGAAACTAGGGGTTCCTCCTTGTCATCTTCCGAACTTCATCGAATTTAAAGATACGCAAGATGGAGATGGCAATAAAGATAAAGTTGAGGATAGGGATGAAGTTGAACGAGCAACACAAGAGCAAAAGGAAGCATCTTTTGGAGATGATGATGATTCTCCTATTCTCTAGATTAGGGATCCTTTGTATTTTTTTTCTTCTTTTGTTTATATTTCAAACTTTTGTGATCCCACAGTTATATATATAAAAAGTTGTTTCTTTGCAATTCATTGTCTGATGTGATTGATGAATTTTATCTTTATGTTTTGCATTTGCTCCTTATGCTCACTTATGCTTGTTTTTTTCTTTTTCCTTATGCACCTTTTTTTTATCTTGCCAAAAGGGGAGAAATAATACTAACTTAAGATTAAGGGGAAGAAAATAATAACTTGAAACTTATAGCATAAGTTGAAGGGGAGCATCATAACTTCATACTTAGGTTTTTTCAATGATTAAATATCATGCTTAGGAAATTTTTTTATCTTAAGTATTATACATTGAAATTTTACCTTAACTCCACTCCAACTTAATATTTCTGCATTATTTTTCCTTTTAGATCAATCTAAGTTGTCAAAATAAAAAAAGGGGAGATTGTTGGACTAGGATGGTTAATCCTAAGTCTTAAACCACTTTTTATCTTGACAAAAGAGTTTGATCAATTATATTGATTCATTTAAGTGTTGTTTTGCAGTTTTTAGTTAGTCTCTATATTTGAAATTGGATGAAGTCCTTAATCTTCAAAGAAAACATAGTGCCTCCTAATTCGCGACCGCAAACTAGACTAAGGCATGTTGACAAATTGGACAGATGGATTCATGACCCTCTTCTCTGTTGTGACCAATTCAAAGAAAGGAGAGCCAAAGTCACAAACCAATTCGCAGTGAGTGTCACAAACTAGACTAGGGTCAATTATACCCGAACCACTATAAATCTTGTGTCTTCATTCTACTCATTCTCTTTCTTATCTTCTTGTTTTAATTTTATATGCCAATTCAACCCCCACTTCTTGGTGCCTAGGGCCAACACAAATGAACATGTTTTACAAAGTTTCTATTAAAATGAAAAATTTTCATTTTCTATAAAAAAAAATGAAAGTAGAAAACAATTCTCTATAAGTAAACACAACCTAAGCAATATAGCTTGAATACACTTAAATGACCACTTAAGAGCTTTTCTTTTACTTCTTAAGACTTGGTAACCTTTCTAAGGTTATATGACTCATGTTCAATTGCCATTATCATTTTTAGGATATATAACCATAAGGTTTTGGCCATAGTAGTGTTTCCAAATGCGATTGAGTGTTTACTAAAATAGGTCATGTTTAGTGTTCAATGCACTTTTGTGTTACATATACTATATCCAAATCTCTAATGATTTTTACATGACTATGTATTCACTTACATAAGTGTTTTCTTCAGCCTTAAATCTTGGCTTGTTTTAACCTTTCTAATCCATTTTACATGGCTTTTAAATTTTTTGATATCTTAAAATGTATAGAGGTGGAGTGTATAACTCTAAAAGACTCTTTAAAGAATTGGAAAACTTCAATTGGACTTCAAAATTTTTAGAGATCTTTTATGCCTAAAAAGCATTGACAGACCTACAATTATCATCAAAATAAGAAGAATTAAAGGTTCAATATTCTCTCCTTTTTTATGATGAAAAATAATTGATTATAAAATCAAACTAAGGTACATTCTATATGTCTAATTAATGAAAGAATAATGATAAATAACTTGAAATAATTTGAATTAATATGAATAAATCAACTGACCTTAAGCATGTGCATATATATCAAATATTTATTAACAAGCCTCTGCAATAAATATTTATATCAAAGCATATCAATTACCTACATATTTCTCCATACATGCTCCTCCACTTTTGACATCATCAAAATCATATAAAGGATTGATTATCAAGGATAGGTACAATATGATGCATAAAAAAACTTTTAAAGACAACATGTTCAACTATCAAAAGTTTCTAAAACACATTTTAATAAAAATGCATGAGAGAAAAAGACTCAGGTGTTTTGGGTTTTAGAAGAGGAAGATTTGTTAAAGACGAAGGAAGGTAAGTTCTTCACAACTTCTTTCATATTAGTAATATCTTAAAATTGTTCCATAACTTTCTCCATATACTTTCCTTAAATTTCTTACATAACCTTAACTTTATCTTGAATCTTAATCCATTGTTCCTTGGTCTTCTCTCTTAGTTGCACTCAAAGGCTTCATGTTATCATCACAACTAGGCTTATTAATCTTAATTCCAAGGTGCTTTTGGATCTCATACACATTCTTGGAAATGATATTCACAACATATTCCAATTGAATTAACCCATCATCAACCTATTCATTCATATTACTAAGCTTTTGGTTGAATAGCTCCATTAAGTTCACCAGATAAGTTAACAAAGAGTCACTAGTTTTTAAAGAAGCAAAATAAGGGAGTTGAGATATGTTACCTCTAATGGATGGTGAAGGAGCTTAACTTAATTATTGTTGAGTGAACTCATCACCTCCTTACTCCATGTTCTTTATCTCTTTTTATTCTTCTTCATCAAGATGGACACTTTCTTTAACAAGTAAGATCACCCTATAGTTATCCTTCATCAGGACTTTCATGTCTAGTAGCATATTCGTATCAATCCATCAGAATGATCAATCCCTTGGGATCTTGAAATGGATAGGAGGAAGGTTTTTAGCTTCATCCTTATTTCGTTGGATTAGATTGAGAAATTTGGCTATATTGGTTTTGTAGCCTTGAATGATCGCTATTTCTTTGTCTTTATATTGGATGGCCTCAAACCTTGAAAAAAAGCCACCAAGCTGTGTCAACCTTTCTGCACTTCTTTATACACCACAAATAAAATGGATCCTGCAATTGCATGCTGCTAGTTTATAGGTAACTTTTATTAACATTTCAAGGAACAAAACAATGTGTTATTCTAAAGGCCAACTTTTTTAATCTTAAGGCTTTAGATTGAAAAGGAATATATTGCTTTTGATCACTCATAATCTTTCTAAAAATCAAAATTTGAGCAAAGAAAATCTTTATTGTGCGTGGTAAACCTATAAGGCATGACTTAAAAACATTCACCTTAAGCCTTAGGTTCCATGTAATGCTTTTTACCCTTCAAATAGAATCTAATTATTCCATCTTCATAGGTGCCACTCTTAATATGGATAAGAATTCCACCATAAGGTCTTAATGGACATCCTCATTCAGTTGTGTGAAGAATTCCTAACTAGTATTGTGAAAGTGTTTGGAAACTCTAGTTTTCCATCCATACTTCCTCAAATCCCTCTAATTTAACTATTTCATCTAAAAAAATCTTCCTTTTAATAAGATTACTCGTTGTTTTTATATCATCGGGGTATAAAGATAGGACTAGAGGACCATATAGCTTAAGACTTAGTAATGTTTATTGAGGAGAAACCCTAGCTTGGGATTAAGATGAAGGATGTTATGGTTTAAATGGAAAAGTTGAAACTTTTGTCTTAGCTTTCTAGGCACCTATACTTGCTTATGTATTGAAATAGCTAATGGGTTAAGAGATTTCTTCTATAATTTCTCTGCTTTCTCCTTGAGCAAATCAAATTTCTTCACTTTCTCCTTAGGTAAATCAAATTTCTTTCTCTTCACTATCATTTTGATTATAGGGTTTTTAGGTTTTAAGAGTGATTGATCCATTTGATAAGAGAAATTTAAGAATTTTAGGAAGATAAATATAAATTTAAGGTTTAAAATGAGAGAAAGGAGGAAAGAGTGAAAGGTTTTAAAATGGGAGAGAGAAAGTTATTTACTTAAAAAGTTGTCAAGTCTCTAGTGATTAGGTGTCATGATCATGTTTCTAAAACTTGGTGAGTGAAAATAATGAGTATAACTTAGTGAGGGGATAAACCAATAAATAAAATATGTAAAAGGTTTATTACTTCATACTATTTTTAAGTATTTCAAACCTAAGCTTAAATAATTAACAAAATTTTAGTAAACTACATAATAAACGTAATTTTCAAAATTTTTTCTAAAATCAAGGTGAAATCATATTATATATTTATATAAGTCAAATTTCTCACTTTGCATATCTCAATTTTATAAAACTACATAAATTTTTAACATTTACACTTTCTACATGCAAAATATAATAATTAAATCTATTGTACATTTTAAATATTGTAGATAAAAATTCTAATAGACACTCATATACAAAATCCCATTGATCAAAGCTGCCAATTCAAGTGCAATAAAACTAAGTTGGCAGCCTGAAAAGCAAAAAAGTTGGCATCTTTTGCACAATGATGATGCTGGTAACCCAAAAGTAAATATAAGTTGGTCATGTGCATGCACAAAGCTACCCATAAAGGACAACCACTTGATATACACCGCAAATATTATATGTATACCATGCATTGTCATCAAAGACAGTAATAATCATAGGCATAAATATCACTAATCATCATGGTATTTGATCTAATAGGCTTATATTATGAGTGTATTTAAACTATTATTTTCATATAATAAAATCCAAAATATCTTTCTCTTTTCTAATTTTAACAAAACATAATCCAAAATAATTTCTTAACTTGAAATTATTATAAAGTATACTTTTATTTAATAATTTTAAATAGTCACCTATATTTCAATTTCAATTGAATATAATTATATTTTTGATATCCTTATTACAAACCTTGGCACCAAGAAGGGGGGTTGAATTGGTGTATAAAAATTAAAAGATAAAGAAGGGGGGAAGAAGAATGAGTAGAGATGATACAACAATTTATAGTGGTTTGGGTATAATTGACCCTACGTCCACTCCCCAATCTATCAATTGGGTATTTCACTATCTCAAGATGTTTTCAAGGTCACACCCAACTTGTACAACTTGTGCTTTGATGGCTCACACATAACCTTACAACAATGTGTTTTTAGGCTAACACACAACCTCACTCAAGTGTTTCTTTAGGCTCACACTTAAACCTTTCTTGAAGTGTTTTTTATAGGCTAACACTACAACCTTACAACTTGGTGTTTAATGCTCACACCCAACACTTACAATTTCATAAAGAAAATTGAAGAAAATGAGTAGCAAAGATTGAAAGCTTTAATTTCTTGTAATAAATTTCTTAGCGACCCTATTCATGGCTGTTTGGTGAAGTATTTATACCCAAACTTCACCAAAGAGATGTTGCAGACCATAGCTCATCAAATCTTTGAGATATGCTTGACAGATTCTTTATTAAATGCTTGATAGTCTTAATTCACGGTCGCTACTACTCATTAGCGGTCGTGAAATCCAAATTTTTGAAGGAAAATCTCGTTTATGTCTAATGGCTAGTCCACATGGCAGCTTCTGATTAGTTTACCAGGAAAATATAGTCGTTGCTCTTTTACCTACTTTCAGAAGTAGCGGTAGCGAGCTTTCTTGTACAGGACGCAACATAAGACTCGAATTTATCTGCCAAAAATGGTTATCTTCTTCTTCATTATTCGCTATCACTACCAACAACCTGCCTTCGCGAAATTTGACTTCTAACGGTCTGCTGGAACAGGTGTCATGTCGTGACTATGGACTTACTTCCTTTTTAAGTCACTTTAAAATTTGCAGTCACAACTAAGGCGTGGCACACACCGCGATTTCGTCTGTCAATTTTGGACTCTATCATTTGGATAAATCGCAGCTAAGAATGGCTCCATGATTTCGCCTGTCTACTTTCTAGCAATGCTTCTTCACATATCACGGTCGCGAATACAAAGTAGTGGTCGCGATTTAGAAGTCATTTTTCATACTTGAGGAATTTCGAGCTTCATCCAACTTCCAACTTAAGATAAAAACTAAAGGCTACAAAATAACACTAATTTGAAATATTAGACATGATCAATCTCCTTTGGCAAGATCAAAAGAGGTCCAAGACTTGGGTTAACTACCCTAGTCCAACAATCTCCCCCTTTTTAATTTTGACAACTTAGATTGACCCTTAGTAATAATAATGCAGAAAAAGTGAAGTTGGATTGTAGGTAAAGATTCAATGAATACTTAAGACAAAAATTTGCTAAGTATATTAGTCATTTAAACATATGCTCCCCCTTAACTTATGCTATAATTTTTGAGACTTAGATGTTTTTCTTTTTAGGCTTAGGTCATATACACTCTCTCCCCCTTTGGCAAGATCAAAAAAAGGAGGAATTAGGGAGAAAGTAAACTCGTGCATAAGTAATAATAAGGAGCAAAAGTAAATATAAAAAGCAATGAATAACAATCACATAAGATCACAATATAGCAAAGAAACAACTTTTATTTATTTATAACTATGGGATCACAAACTTTTAAAAATAAGAAAAGAAAAAAAAATACAAAGAGATCCCTAAACTAGAAAGTAGAAGACTCATCACTAGAGGTGTCTTCAACTTAAGTAGGAGCGGTTCCCTCGACTTCATCTCCATCTTCAATGTCGTCTTCATTGTCATCTCCATCTTGTGTATCTTCAAAGTCCATGAAGTCTGGAAGATGACAAGTCCAAGTTTCTCTTAGAGATCCACCATATCATTGTGAAGATAGGAAAGGAAAAGTAGCGTTCGCTTCATCATCTGCATCATTTTGTCCAATTTACGATCTAAGGTGGCAAGAGACAACTTAGTCTTTGCTTTGGGTTGAGGAGGAGGAGGAGGGACTTGAGTTGTTCCTTCATTGAGTTGGAGCCTCTTTCTTTTGAAAACTTGAGAGGACTCCGCTTTCTTTGCCCCTACCGCACCAAGGGTATAGGTGTAAGAGTCTAGATGGATGGCCTTGTCATTGATCAAATATGTTAGGTCGAGGAAGTT
>CATIWR010075754.1:0-11586 GCA_949677035.1 Omphalea diandra | reverse complement strand
GAATTTTTTGACAAAATTTGATATGGGATGATGAATCAAGCTAATTTAATGATGGAAAGTGAAAACAAACAGATTAGAACTCAATTGAACAAGTGGAACATAATTGGTGCTAGAATTGCTCAATTCACAATTTTCCTTGTTTTAAGGAAATTTTGAAAAGTAATATGTTCCAATTAGATTCTAATGATGCAAGTACATTTTTTGGATGATGAAACACACTAATTCAAAGATGGAAATCAAAGAAAAATAGAATGGAACAAGATAGAACAAAACAAACAGAATTAGAGCCCTATGAAGGAGATAAGACCCGAATTGATGCAAAAATAATAAGAACACAAGGAACAATGAATTTTGAAGATAACTTACTTGATTTGAAGCCTTAGCTCTGATACCAAATGATACGAATAAGGTTGGATTAGATTCTTTACCCGTATACTTGAGAATAGTTGCCCAGATCTATCAAAACAAGTATTAGAGTTTTGATCTTCAAATCCCAACTAGATCTCTAGAAAACTTGTTTCTAGCAACCTAAGTTATAAAGATTCAAAGTTGTGTTAACCCACATTCTAAATCAACTAAGCCAATTTAAGATCAGAATTAACAAGTTTGTGAAATTATTAAGCCTTCACTCAACAATCTCACCAAGTCCACTCAAGAACTTAATAAGAGAATTTAATCTAACAAGCAAAATTGCTAACGAAAATAATATTGATTGATTTCATTCTTGGCAGAATATGAGGACGCTTTATAGTCTTACAATGCTTAATCCAAAACCAATTAGGATTTGGTTTACATTCCCTAACATAATTCAATATTTCCTAATGTAATAAGGAAAAAACAATCCTAAACTAAATAGAAAAACTAAAGAAACATTATGATTGATCAACAAGATTAGACCAAAATACTTTCCTAACTAAAGAACAACTCGACCTAAATAAAAAAGGAAAAGGAATCAGCCTAATGAGAAAATCTTAATGGCATTAGGAAATATTGCCAACTAAGGAAATCTTGCAAGAATCTTTGACTTTGGATCTTATTTCCTTGCTTACACGACTTGAGCTTTCTTTTACATGCCTTAGGCTTCTTTTTACATGCCTTAGATGAATTGGGTTGTGCTTGAGTGCTCTCCTCAAGTTGGACTCCATTGTATTAAGTTAAGTCCTTTATTTGAAGAGTTTAAGCTCCCATCAGCTTTTAATTGGGTTTCACACATCCTTTGCTCTTCTTGGGCTAATCCAAGTGTAACTCCTTGTTGCATGAATGCTCCAATTGCCTCCTTAAACTTCTTTAACCTTCCCGTTGTGATTGAGCCTTGAAGTTGAAGTGGATCCTTTACTAACTTGCCTTGGCTATTTGCATCAATTTGGCTGAAAATGTCACTGGAATTTGGTTGGGCTTTGGTTCTTCCTTCCGACTCCTATTTAGAAGACTCATAAATTGAAAACCTAAATCAGGCTTCTTGGGTCCAGGACAATTGTGATCAGGTCCAAACCTGTGCTTCAAGCAATGGTCTGTAGTGCAATCCCTGCATTTGATTGTGCTTGAGAATGTAAGAACCTCCCTACAACCACAGACAAGGCATTTTCTTTTCTTTGTGACTTTTTCATAATTTGATGGGTCACATTCAGTATTAACATGAGTCTCCCAACAAATGTTTGGGTCTTCATCAGGAATTAGGCAAACTCCTTTGGCACATAGGGGACAAATGACAACAGTCACATCCTGTCTGTCAGCTTTTGGGCAATTGTGCTTAGCATAGCTTCGGTGCTCCAAACAAAACACCTAGAGAAGTTTAGGCATGTACAAGGCTAGCACAACATAACAAGTTGTACAAAAGTTGAACATGAGAAATGGCTGAAGATAACTATCCAAAATATAATATCAAAAGAAGAAAATCAAATCTTAGTCACACTTGCAACTACATGCATAGATGTGGTATTCATATGAGAATCACAACAACAAAATTTCTATTGTCTGTTTTAATTAAAAAATACTAAATGCACAGTATCACCATGCTAACTAACTTAAACATCATTACGCAATCAATATTGGCAAGGAAAAGGAATTAAGGGACGTAGGACTTTAGAATGCATAATGCACAAAAACTAAAACTAAAGTCATTCACCTTCTTTAGAAAGATCTTCTACTGAAATCAAGCTGGAAGATCACTAGAGGAAATTAATTGTTGGCAATATAATTAAAGAACAAAACTTTAAAGAGATTTAAAAGCAAATCTTTACTAGCATATCATACAATGATATAATCCAATTTATTGGCATAGCACTAAACTAATTAAGACTTTCAATAGCCTTAATTTTTTTTTTATAAGTACAATTCATTGGGTAGACAAATGCCCCATGAAAGACAGAAATACATCAGCTCCCATCTATCCACAAACTAAAACTTAAAAACAAAAAGAAAAGTTTCCATCAATAGCTATATTTCTTTATTAAGATGATTCAAACAATAGAAATAGTTTAACGTTACAAAGGAATCAATTTATTTCACCAATAAGACTATCATGCAAACAGGAGCAAATTTGTTGAAACACCATCTTCCTCAGTACCACAAAAATAAAGAGAGAACATCAGGAATACAACAGAAAAGATGTACCCTGCTTGGCATATTATCCTAATCCATCAAATGGTCCAAGTAGTCAAGCAAGCAAGCTGTTTATGTTTGCAAAAGATAGAATATACTTATTATAGCATTGAAGGGAGTATAATTCAGTGAAGGATCAAACTTTTCACTGATCAGCATCAAACACACACATGAGCAAAATTCAGAATCGCATCCTCCCTCCTACATGACAAATTGACAATCTAATTGGCCTCAAGCCAACACAACAACGGAAACGTAAAAAATCATTCATGAGTCTCATAAAACTAATGCATCAACTTCATATGTTCCAATTCAAACCCAATACTATCACAATAAAAAAAAAAAAAAAAAAAAAGGATAAAATCCAAATCTAAGAAAAACCCATATGATATTAACAAGAGAAAGAAAATGAGGGTGCCTGGCTGCATCGGTCGCAAGTGAAAGGCAAGAAATCGATCTGTCTGCAATCTTGTCTGGAACAATGCTCACCAAGATCGGGGAATTCCGGTGTTCCCGTAATAATTCAATGACACATCAATCAATATATTTCAAAAAAAAAAAAAAAGATAACAAATAGATAAGTAAAGAAAGAAAGAAAGAATTGGAAGTATTTTTCCGGGATTTATGACAAGATTCATGAAATGAATGTCCAAAACCTGAGAGATTTTTTTCCCCCTCCGTCGCTTGAAGTCCTCCGCGTAGATCGAATAAGAAAAACATAGAGTAGAAGCGTGTAACGGAAAGTGCGATGAAAGAGCCGTTGCAAAATGCTTTTTTCATTTCTTTGCCCACTTAAGAAAAACATAGAGTAGAAGCGTGTAACGGAAAGTGCAAAATGCTTTTTTCATTTTATTTTATCATTTTCAGTTTCAGATCTAAGTTTGCGCTTTTGGCTATGAGCACAAGTTGTTAGGTTAACCCAAGAAGAGGCCCAAAAGTCTCAATCGTGTTTATCAGGAAAGAAAATATTAATGATGATCTATTTTGATTTATTTCTTTTTTTCAATATTTTTAAAATTAGATCAATTAGTGAATTAGTTAACAATTAATTTTTAGTTTAATTAATTCGATCAATTTGATTAATCTAATTTAATTAGTTTAATAATAAATAAAATTTAAAAAATATTACTAAAATAGCTTTAAAAAATTAAAAAATGAATATATTTGTAATAATTGAACATAAAAAAGAAAATTAAAAATAGATTCGAATAAAATCAAAATAATCGTTAATTTAATTTTCAATTTTACCGATTTGATCAACCGACTTAATCTAATTTTTAAAAACATTATTTTTTTTCCAAAGAAAAAAGCCTCACTATCCTACTTTTTGAACAACAAGAATATTCATCATAATTTTACAACTAAAAAGTACTTGAGTTGTACCCAATGTGCGTTTGGCTATAATCATCATTTTATTTGCGCATAAAAAATTTTAATTGCAATAGTAAAAAAAAATCAATTGCCATAGGGATCTTAATAAAAAAAATAAAATCATTAATCTTTTTAAGTCAATGATGAGGTGCACAAACTCTAATAAATCCTGACCTCATCTAGTTTTATTAGTCTCTTCACTCTTACGAGAAGCAAAGATTTTTTTTTTTATTCAATTTCCTTATTCATAATTATAATGAGAACTTTTATTAATTTAGCGAGAGCTATTAAAAAAAGAAATATTTTCCATTATATTAATCCATAATTACTTATTCGTTTTCATTGAGGCTCTATGAAAAAAATAAAATTTTAATTTCATTTAGCAATTTAAAGCTCCTAATAAGGTCTCAAAACTTTATCTCAATCTTTTAGTAATTTTAACTATTACATATTTGAATTCAAAAATTACATTAAACCATCCTTGACACACCAAAAAATTTCTTATTTTTTATTTGATAATTTATAAAAATGAATGAGCTAAGATAACTCACATGAATAATATGAATGAAAAGTTGAGCTAATTTATTAGTTAGTTAGTTACATACATCCTTTAGTTGTTTCACATGTGGATAACTTGTATATAAATAATGTTAACTTTTGTAGTTAATTAACTATTTTTCAGCTACTAATACAAGCTTAATAGTTTTCTTTCAGCTGTTATAAATTATTCATGGTATCAGAGTTTTAAAAAGCATAAGTTATTTTGTCTTCAATCCTTGGTTGGCAATCAACTTTCAATGTTGGATCCTAGTTCCAAATCACTATTTTGTTCATCATTGTAGATTGTCATCTTGATCTTATACTTAAGTTGTTCGAGCTTCAGCTTTAATCCACAAGTTGAATGGCATAAGTTACCAATAATGAAGCTTAAGAAAACTTGACTAGAACTGGAGAAACATAGCAAGCAAAGGATTATAATGATCCTTATCATGTTCGACATTAGGATAATCTAGGTATGAGCTTGATCTCTATTGTGTTTATTAGAAGCAATAATAGATCTTAGAGTAGATCTATGTGTATTGCATTAGGTACAAAGTGTAAGCTAGGTTTCATTGATGGTTGCATTAAGAAACTAAAGCAAAGTAGTGTTGATTTTGAGAAATGGCAAAGAATAGATCTAATGATTACTTCATGGATTTTAAATTCCATTTATAAGGAATTAGTTGAAGACTTTCTCTATGCTACTTCTTCTAAGCAACTATGAGATGAAATAGAGTAACAATTTTTTAAAAAGTAACAACCCTCTGATTTATCAAACTCAAAGACAAATAGCTTCAATGTTGTAAGGAAACTTATCTATTTCAATCTATTATACTCAACTAAAAAGGCTTTATGATGAATTAAGTGTTGTTGATCTTATACCTAGTTTTAATTGTGGTGCAAACAAGGAAATGAATGATGTGTCGATAAGAAATCATCTTATGCAATTTGTTATAAGTTAAATAAGTCTTATGATGCTATTAAGAACCAAATATTATTAGTGGATCCATTATCATTTGTTAACAAAGCTTATTCATGTTACTTAGAATTGAATCATAAAAACAAGTTACTTCTAATATTACAGATTCAGTGACTGGCAATGCTGCATTTTTTGCCAAAGGCTCATTTAATCTAAGTAACTCTAGTTGAAGAGTCAAAGATTCTTATAAATTTTGTACTCGTTATAAGAAGAATGGAGTCAAAGAAGAATGTTTCAAGCTAAATGGCTATCCTGATTGGTAAAAAGGACCAAATATCAAAAATAGTGTTCCAAACAAGGTAGCTACTCAAGTGTTTACAACTCTAACACAAATAGAAGAGAAACCAGTCAATTTGGTTGAAAATGCCACAATCAAGCCTACTGCAAGTGAAGATTAGGGTACAATGATTGCAAATGCCATACATCAATAAATGCTGAAGATGTTTCAAGGTAAAGGTCCAGCTAAATGCAACTAATTTTGCTAGTAAGTTTCATTCTTTAGGTTTTGTGGTGTTGGAATTATGGACAAAAGTTCATGGATAGTGGACACAAGTGCCACATACCATATTTCCAAACCTTACAACAACTTTCTAAACCCATTTCCATATGCCTCCCTCCAACAGGTCTTATACATACTAGATTTTTATTTCCGTTTACTTTCAATTACAAAATTTTTGTTAAACTCTTCACTTTTACTTTCTTGCTATGCATTTGGATGTACTTTTCAAGACCTAAAGACTGAAAGTTTAATTGCAGTTGGTTAGTTGATGGAGGGAAATTATCTGCTTTATTCCAATAATTTTCGTAAAAATAGTATAGATACTTTTCTTTCTCATATGAATACTTCATTACATCATTTTATTGATTCCTCTATCAATATCATATTCTTTACTTATCACATTAATAAAAAGAATTTCTTTTCTTCTATTAATGCTTCTTATTATAGTTATTCTATTCAAGATTGGCATAAAAATTTAAGGCATACTTTTGTTCATAAAATCAAACACATTCCTTTTCTACATCATCTTCCTTCTGCAAATTTTGAATGTGATATTTGTCCTTTAGCTAAACAGACTAGAAACCCATTTCCACTTAGTAAGTCTTAAGTACTTAAAACTTTTGAATCGGGTCATATAGATGTTTGGAGTTGTTAGACTAGGTTATTCAAACCTAAGTCATGACTCTCTTTTGATCTTGATAATATAGATTGAAAGTTCTAATGTCAATTTTAAGTGTTGTTTTTACAGTTTATAAGAGTTATCTTTAATGAAATTCAAAATCTCTAACCTTGTAATGTTCATCCAAATTTGTTGTGTGTATATTCTAAATTGCGACCGTAAATCAGTCACAAGAATGGATAAAGCTAAGCCAGAGGAATTTGTGGGAAAATTCGCAATAGTGACATAACCGTAGGAAGTGAGCTTGAGTCACAGAGAAATTCGCAGTCTCAGTCGTGCCTAATACTTAGGTATCTCGCAACTGTGACTTTTGATAATGGTTAGAAAATAATGACTATATTTTCCTGGACAACTAATGGACAGCTGACACGTGGACTAACCGTTAGACATAGCCAGGGTTTTTCGTCGAAATTTTTAGCTCTACAATGGAAATTGAAAATTCATGATCACAAAATGGGAGTAATGACCGAGACTTATGCCTAACAAGCATTTAATGCTAAATCTGGCTAGCACATTTTGGAGATTTGTTGATAGTTTTAAAGTAACGTCTCTTTAGTGGATACGGGCTATAAATACTCCACCAAACTTATGTAAATGTAAGAGAAGAACTATTAGTAGTGCCAAAACTCTTGCAAAGTTAATTCTCTACTTTAATTCCTTGTTTCTTTATACATAGTTTGGTGTAAGCTTTAAACACCTTGTATAGGGTTTGAGAGTGAGCCATTGAATAGAAAACTCTTATTTAGGTTTAAGAGTTAGCCTCGTTGTCAAACTCTTGTATAGGTTTGAGAGTTAGCTTAGTTGTAAAACTCTTATATAGGTTTGAGTGTTAGCCTTGGAAAAACACTTGTAAGGTTTGGTGTGAACCTAAACCCTAGGTTGAGTGTGAGCTTTGGAAAAACACTTAATATGGTTTGGTGTGAGCCTAAGTACTAAGTTGAGTATGAGCTTGTAAAACACTAGTGATTGAGTGAAACATCCAATTAGTGAATTTGGGAGTGGATGTAAGGTTGGTTAATACCCGAACCACTATAAAACTCTTGTGTTCATTCTTCTTCTACTCTTCCTCTAATCTTTCATTTTTGTGAGCATCCTATCAAAAGTTCAAATCTACCACCAATTTAGCTCCCCCCTCTTGGTGCACTAGGGCTAACAATTAGTATTAGAGCTAAGACTCAATTTAAGCCTTAATTGTGTGAAAAAAGATCAATGACACAAGAAAGAGTCCACTCTCATCTTAATCCTCACTTTGATAGCAATGATTATGCTCTATGGAAGCATAAAATGAAGATCTATCTTGATAGCGATCTCATCAACTTATGGGATTATATACTTGAAGAGTGGAAGCCTCAAATAAAGATGATTGAAGGAGTAGAGGTGGAAATTGCAAGAGAAGAATGGAGTGACGTAAAAAGGAAGGCAAATGGGAAGAACAAAAAAGCAATGACTATTCTCCTAAGCTCCATGTTAAGAGAAGAAAATGGAAGAGTCCAACATTTTCAAACTGCACATGCCATATGGAAATCACTAGAAAACTATCATGAGGGCACAACTCTTATGAAATCAAGTAGGTTGGAGACATATGTGACAGACTGGGAGCTCTTCATGAAGAAGCATGAAAGCATCACTGAAATGACAAATAGACTCCTCTCTATTGTCACAAATATGAAAAAGTTTGAAAGGACTCTTACCAACTATGAGGTAAATACTAAAATCCTTAAATCTCTTTTATTAGATAATTTTGGTGCAAAAGTATACAACATTCAAGAGTGTAATTCAAAGATTGGGAAAGTGCCAATCGATGCCCTCATTGGTAAGCTTCTCATTCATAAGATGGCTCTCAAGAAATATGAAGAGATGAAGAAGCTAAGAGGATAAAGACACAAAGAGGAGAAGAAAGCTCTGGCCTTTAAAGCTCAAGAAGATTATTCAAGCTCAAGTGACTCAAATGAAAGTGACAAAGAAGAAGAAGAGCTTGCCAAAATATCAAGAAGGACCAAAGAGTTGATGAAAAGAAGAAGAGAAAGAAGAATCCAAAGAAAGTCATCTTTCTATCATCACAAGGAAAAGAAGAAGAGCCTCAAGGATACTTGAGATAATGATTCAAGTGATGATGAAGAAGAAGATGAAGTAGCAAACTTTTGCTTTATGGCTCAAGAGGGCTCCTCTAAAGAGGTAAGTACTTCTCCATACTCTTATGATGATTATGATGCATTTGATGATATAAATGATGAGCTTATTAAATCTCTTACTTTGAAATGTGATAAATATAAATCATAAATGAAAACTTATAAGAAAAAATGTTTTAAACTAAAGGATGTATTTAAATCCTTAAATGATCTTGTAAGTGAGTTAGGGACTTCTAATGAAGAACTCAAAAGGTCCTTAGAGAGTCTATCTAAGTCATCTTCATCCCTAACCTCATTGAGAAAGGAAAATGACTCCATAAAGGGTGAAGTCATGGAGCTTAGGAACTCTATATCTAAGTTCCACAAGGGAAAGAAAGTTTTGGATACATTTCTGGTATCTCAAAGACCTCCTTTAGTTAGGCATGATCTAGGCTTCAATGGTGTCTCTTCATCTACTTGTTCACTCATTGTATTCAATAAAGCATCAACACCTCAAACTTTAAGTGTTGAGGTTATGGGGAAGAAAGGTGCTCCTAGCATTGAGTCGCCAATGCCTGAAAGGACCCCCAAGGCTTAAGAGCCAAGGCTCAAAGAGCAAATTATGCTTACATTTGCAATAAGAAGCATGCTCAAACACATAAACACTAAGAATTCTCTTATACTCCCTAATCACTCATGCACTTGCATACACTCTGATAACCAAATTATGGGAAGGCCTCTTACTCATACTAAGGTTATACATAGGAGAAAGATACGTAAGTCTAAACTCCAATGCCACTATTGCATGAAGTATGAACATATCAATGTATTTTGCCACATTAGGAAGGCATATCTCAAATTGGAGGACCCTTCCAAGACTAACCCCCATGGACCCAAGTATGTTTGGGTACCAAAGCAAAGTGTTAATATTCTAGGATGGGGACTCACTCACCAAATTCTCATTATGGAAAATCTAAAGGTGAATAGAGATTACTAATGAAGAAGGGATAAAGTTTCAAAAGGTTATTTGGTATCAAGCCATGGATACTAAACTTGCCATGTATCCCTTATCCCTTATGTTTTCAAATTAATATATTTATGCATACATTTAAAGGGAGTTTTATTGCTTGATATATCTATGTGTTGACATGTTTGATTTGATTTGATTGATTGTGTGATGAGTTGAATCAATTCATTTTGCATTTGAGGTTTTTTACATTTTAAATGTTCAAATCAATCATATACTCTATACTAGGGCCATATATGACAATTCTTAAATTTCAAGCCCTAGTTTGTGTGTTCATGCATCTTTTAAATGTTTGAATTATTTTACATTTATTTTCTTATGTGTCATATTGTGATGAATTGTGCAAAATTACTTATATTTACTATTCTAATTTGAGTTTGTACAATTGATAAGTTTGTGGTCATTCCCTATCATAATATTCCACATTCTCTCTCTTATTCCTTCATATTCCTCTCTTTTTGATCTGACAAAGGGGGAGAGATAATTGCTTGAATATATAAAAAAGGAACATACAAAAAGGAGATATCATTGTCTATATTTGTAATAAGCTAAGACAATGATCTTAGAATAACTAAGGGGGAGTATGGATTAAGGGGGAGCAATTTCATACTTATGATTTGAATCACTTTAAAATCATTCTATTAGGAGCATACATAATTAATTCTTTATCCTTTGCATTTTCAATCTAAATTGTCAAAATCAAAAAGGGGGAGATTGTTAGACTAGGTTATTCAAACCTAAGCTAAAACTCTTTTTTGATATTTACAATGTAGATTGAAAATGCAAAGGATAAAGAATCAATTATGTATGCTTCTAATATAATGATTTTGAAGTTATTCAAATCATAAGTATGAAATTGCTCACCTTTAATCCATACTCCCCCTTAGTTATTCTAATAAGATCATTGTCTTTGTTTATTACAAATGTAGACAATGATATCTCCCTTTTTATATGTTCCCTTTTTGTATATTCAGTTAATTATCTCTCCCCTTTTGTCAAGATCAAAAAGAGAGGAATAAGAAGTAATAAGAGAGAGAATAAGGAATATGATAGAGAATGACCACAAAACCTAAGTCAAGACTCTCTTTTGATCTTGACAATATAGATTGAAAGTTCTAATGTCAATTTTAAGTATTGTTTTTACAGTTTATACGAGTTATCTTCATTGAAATTCAAAATCTCTAACCTTATAAAGTTCATCCAAATTCGCAGTGTGTATATTCTAAATAATGATCTCAAATCAATCACAAGACAAGATAAAGCTAGGCCAAAGGAATTTGCGGAGAAATTCATAGCTGCGACATGGCCGAAGGAAGTGAGGTTGAGTTATAGAGGAATTCACGGTCTCAGTCGCGCCCAATACTTAGGTATCTCACGACTGTAACTTTTGATTATGGTTAGAAAAAAACGACTATATTTTCCTGGACAACCAATGGACAACTGACATATGGACTAGCTGTTAGACACATACAGGGTTTTTCGTCGAAATTTTTGGCTCCACAATGGAAATTGAAAATTCACGATCGTGAAATGGGAATAGTGACTCTGACTTCTGCTTGATAAGCATTTAATGTTAAATTTGCCTATCACATCTTGGAGATTTGTTGATAGTTTTAGAGTAACGTCTCTTTGGTGGATGTGGGCTATAAAAACTCCACCAAACTGATGTAAATGCAAGAGAATAACTATTGGCAGTGCTAAAACTCTTGCAAAATTAATTCTCTACTTTAATTCTTTATTTCTTTGTACATAGTTTGGTGTGAGCTTTAAACACCTTATGTA
>CATIWR010075700.1:0-26178 GCA_949677035.1 Omphalea diandra | reverse complement strand
AGATATATATATATATATATATATATATATATATATATATATATATATATATATATGTGCTTCACTTGTTTTGATCTTGGATCTTAATGATTATGGGGACTTTTATTGGCAAGATAATGCCACATTTCTTTCATTAATTGTCCCCTTATTTAGCACTTAAGTTATGAGTCTGTAGAAATAAATGTAGAAGTTAAAAATATCAGATTTGGATTCCCTGAATCCAGTGAAAGTTGGTACTTCTGAATTGATGCGCTAATGCCCAAAAAATCTGTTTGAAAATACATTACCCACACTTCATTGCCTATTACTCTTTTACATTTCCATTGATCCTTGTAATTGTTAACTATCTTTGTTTGCGCCTTGATATATCAGACAAAATGCATAAAATTAATTGCGACTCCTTTTTTAACTTGAAACATCAGAAGCCTCTGTCAAATTATGCGATTTATTCTTTCCAAAACTACATTTTCAACCCATAAAGTGACTTTGTAAGAGATCTTTGTTTGCAAGCCTTTCTATTCACCATGTTGCTCTACTGCTTTTCTTTATCATAACAGCAGAAGTCCTGATGTTATCTGTATAAAACTTTATATAGAATACATTTATTGTTGGCAAGTAAGTTGGATTTGTAACAGTTATTAACACCGTTTATCAGGGAAATCGATTTTTTTGCTAAGCATGTGTCATTGCATAGCATTGTGCTCCATTAATTAACATAGGAAATGTATTACCAGTGTCTTGCAAGTGTCAAAGTTGTTCATTCAAGAGGGTGACCTACATTCATCATTGATTGTATTGTACAGAAGGAGCTGCTCTCCTGCTCTTTGATTTACTCTCTTATGACTTATATCCATCATTTTCAAGAACTTATTTTAATGCATGGATTTTGAAATGTATTTTTTTTTTTTTAGAATTTTCGTGCATTGCCTAAACTTCTTGTAGTATATTTCTAAAATAATATAATATGTTATGTTCTTGTTATTTTGGTAATGATAGGCAATTGATGAAAAGATCAGAGAGCTATCTAATTGTCACATTGTTTACACTGGAATTGATTTTCAGAAGGTGATACACCTTGATGTCTCCTCAAATTCCATTTAATCAATTCACTCTTTATTTATTTATATAATCATTAGTTATTTATATTTATGTCAAGATAGCATAAGATTGGTGCTGTTTCGAGTATGCAGTTTAGTGCTGTATGTTTTAGATTGACTGTAGATTATATAGTATGCGCATAAATGTGAATTTTGTTCTAAATAATTCTAATTCAGAAAGAAGCTGGTATTCCTAAGAAGATCATCAAAGTCGAGGATATTCCTGGCTTGAGTAAGTTCTTGTACATATCATATTGACTTTTTCTGTTTTTAACTGAACAACTAGCCCCTTTTTATGCTTATGGTACATTTTGGTAGATCAGGTATAATATAATTGGTTTTAAAAACTAATAGGATGTTTTTTTTGAATGTGATAATAGGGGAGGCTGGATGGACTCCTGATCAATGGGGCCATTCACGATTCAATGCGTTCAATACATCTACAGACAGTGCAACAAATCAAAAGCATTGGACTGCATTCATGCGCTCACTTCTAAAGGCAAGTCTCAGAAAAAGTTTCTATTCCTCAATTTTTAGATCTCTGTTAGGGAAATCCATGGTGATTAGCAGAAAAACTTTAATGATCATGAGAGTTTGCTGCAAAATAGATGGGAAATTGTAGTTACTAGTCATGATTTGATTGCAAAGGAAATGCTTATTGATGAAATTTGTCATTATTGAAGATTGATGGCTTCTTTTAGAATGCACATCACTCTCACTCGTATGCCTGTTGTTGATTACACAAGAATGTTGAGGGATTACTGTGTTTGTTTGTACATGTTTATCAGTGATTACTGTTTAAAAGGTTAAGATACAATTTTGTTGATTGTTTGATGGATTATAGAAGCAATCAAGAACAGCCCCCCCACCCTCCCAAACAGATGCATCACATTTAGGGTGCAGACATAGTCTTGTCTATGGTTTAAGGTACCCAATGGGCCTAGTATTTACTGCTTTCAGTATGCATGAATTGAATGTAACTAAAAATTTGATAATTTTTACCAAATTAAATGTTTCCAATTTTACTGCTGAAATTTCATTTTATTTGCAATTTGGTCATCCATTGCCAGAAGTGCGGACATTTGGATGAATTAACTCACTGGAAGTTCAACAAAATCCACCAGATATCATTCCAAATTTGCAAGTAAAAAATCACAGGAAACTGGATGTAACACTTAATTATTAACAACACTGAAATAGGCACGTCTAAATGGCAATTCATATTGGAAGTTAATGATTAATTCACTAGACTTTTCGCATTTTGCAATTCAAGAACCAATTCTGGAGAAAATAGAAGTTTACCTGTGGAACTGGCACAGTCGATCTGTAATTGACTTGGAATTACTCAAAATTTACTGGCCAACTGTGTACTTGTTATTGTTTTATTATACAATACATTTTCATATTTTAGTGCCTTTGCTTTCTTTATGCATCCAGCTTACTTGCAATTCACAATGCCATTCTGCTATAATTTTTATGCCTGTGTTTGTCGTATTCTTACCATATAAATATTTTCTTAATGATGTCAGTCAATGAATGATCATGTCGATGCTTGGCCATTTAAGGAACCTGTCGATGCTCGTGATGTCCCTGATTATTATGACATCATCAAGGACCCCATGGGTGAGATATCAAATTCATGTGGTTCATTTTAGCCAAACTACTGTATGTCATTGCTTTATGAAGCCTTACATATTGTCAATGTATGAAAGTAAAGATGGCAATTTATTTTCCCGTTGGGTTTAGCCCACCCAGAACCTAATATGGAATCCTTGTCCCGCCAAAAGGAGTGGGGCAAGGATAGGTGTAGTCAATAGCCACCCTGTGATGGCCGTAACGACTGAAGTGCTTTTTCTATTATAATTTCCAAATGGGACATTTGATTTCTTCAGATTGGCTCTCATGTTGTGATTATTTATTGAATAGTTGTTATGCTGCAGACCTGAAGACAATGTCAAAAAGGGTAGAGTCAGAGCAATACTATGTTACCTTTGATATGTTTGTTGCGGATGTCAAGAGGATGTTTGCGAATGCTCGCACATATAATTCACCTGAAACAATTTATTACAAATGTGCAACCAGGCATGCTCATCTCTTTTCCCTTGCACTTTCTTGTTTCACATTTCATATGCTCAATTCCATCTTATTATTTATTAATATGTGCATCGTGCAGGCTGGAAGCCCATTTTGAAAGCAAAGTTCAATCAGGTTTCCAGTCTGCTGCCAAGATTCAGCAATGATGGATTCAATCAATGTACACACCACTTTTTTAGTGAGATCAATTTTCTCTGGGTTTTGATTTCATATTGCATTTGTACGTGACTGTTTGTGTATCCATATAGACTCTGTATGAGGTGTGGATAATCTGATCATGTTATAATTTTTGTTTTTCTTTCTGTTACTTCCCAAATTATGTATTCTGTACTTCTTTTATCCACAGGGGGAGCTTGTTGGATTTGTTTGGCCACATGCTGCTATGTTTCAGGGTCTTTACCTGTACCTGAAAAAAATCTTGTATACCGTAATTGTACACTTATGAGGCCGTCTTTATAGAAGTATTTTTTTTGTTTATTTGTCTGAATCAAATATTGTTGGAAGCTTAACTGATAGGTCTAATTAGTGGATTTGGAATTGTTTGTTTCTTTAAATAATTTTTTATTTGGAGAAAAATTACTGTCAACCACTGTTGCTACTGTTTTAAATAATCAAGACATGATTTATTTCTGATACATTTGATTGGCTGTTATTTTGTTGTTTTAATTGCTTGAGAGCTGGTTTTATTTTATTAGATTAATATTGAGTATTATAGAGCTTAATCAAATTTATTTGAGTTAGGTTTTATTTTATTTTTAAAAAATTATATAAATAATCAAGCTCGAGTATTTTGAATGTTCTGTCATTGAACTCCAATTTAAAAATTAGAGCTTAAGTCTAGTTTTGAACATCAAGTATTAATATTGAATTCAGCTAAATTTTAACAGTGTTTTGGCTAAATTACACAAAAGATAACACTTACCACATATTTAGTATGATGTAATAAAATGAAATTTTAGTTTAATAATTTAATTAAATTTATATTTGGTTACATTTCATTGCAATTGATTACATTCTACTGAATATAGTATTTGTGTTTATGACACTAATAAAAATCATTTTCCCTGATCTAATTTAAGAGTTGTATTATAAGATGATGATTATCCATATAAAAAGTTACGAATTCAAAACATCACTTTTGAAGCATATTTGGTACGATGTAATAAGGAAATTTTAGTTTAATAATTCAATTAAATTTATATTTGATTACATTTCATTACAATTGATTACGTTTTATTAAATATAATATTAGTGTTTATGACACTAATAAAAATTGTTTTTCCTGATCTAATTTAAGAGTTGTATTATAATATGATGATTATCCATGTAAAAAGTTACGGATTCAAAACATCACTTTTGAAACGCGTGTTTGGTACAATATAATAAGGAAATTTTAGCTTAATAATTCAATTAAATTTATATTTGATTACATTTTATTACAATTGATTACGTTTTATTAAATATAATATTAGTTTTATGACACTAATAAAAATTATTTTTCCAGATCTAATTTAAGAGTTGTATTATAAGATGATGATTATCCATGTAAAAAGTTACGAATTCCTAGACCATCTTGTGGGCCCTTAATGATACACGCAAGTGACAATTCCTTACGTGCTAACCATGACTTGTTATAATATCCCCTACACTTATCATGTAGATTGCTGAGAATAAATTGTCCATTTCGTAAGCAGTCCTTTGTAATCCATCCAATAAAATTCAGTGCGAGCATGAATTCTAAAATTGAATTGGTTAATTAAACTAAAAATAATTTAAAAAATTAAAAAATAATCAAACTGATCCAAATTTAATAATAATTCAAAATATAATTAATTGTTAATTTTTATTTAATCCAATAACCGAACAGATCCAAACTATTATCCAAAATTACTATATATATATATACACTTTTTTTGTAATTTTAATTTTTAAATACACATACACATTTATTTTTAATTACGTGATTAATTTTACATACTTGCATATATATGCATATATGTAGAAATTTTTATTTTTTTATAAATTTAATTTTTTAACATTTATATATAAATTCTATTTTTTATAAATTTAATTTTAAAAAAATCCAAAATATTCAAATAACCAAATTGAACCGAACTAATCCATTAATTCCAAATATATGAACTGGATGGAACCAAAAATCAGTTCAATTCAGAACGGATATTTTTTTATTTCGATTGACTGCCAGTTCTTCCATTTTTCAAATAATCGATTTTCGGTCTGGTTTCGGATAATTTTAAATAACCGGTCCAAAACCGAAACCGATCACCTCTAGGTAAAATACTTATTTTTGTCATAAATAAACCTAATACAAGTTGAAAATCCTATTATTATTTAAACCAATCATTATACCATGAAGTAGCATTCTCTAGACCCTAATTTCAACAACTATCAATAAGAGACGCATCAAATCATTTCTTTTTGTCATCCTCTGCAACTGGATGAGAAAGCCGTGTGTTGCGTAACGGTAAAGTCCCAGCTGGACTGACAATAGGCCGTGTCTGCTGTTGGATATGCAGCATGGGAGGCATATCAGTGATGCTTTGCCCACTAGCTGTTACCAGCACAGAAGCCATTCCACCAATGTTACCTGTTCCATTATCACCTTGCGGATTTGTGGCAAGAGGAGCTAGATTGTTGTTTCGGCAGCCATTGTTCGGTCCTGGGAGATGTGAAGCATCTGAGGTGATATTCAGCACTGAATGGTGGAAAAAGTTATTGTTGTTTTGTTTAATCGGTACAGCAACATTTGCAGATGAATCTGTTTGGCCAGCAACAAACTGCATTCCCATGCTGGGCATGTTGGACCTTGCTAGAAGCATTGGGTTCACACCTGTCACCCGTTTAACTTGATCTTCAGCCATTTTGACCTGGAAAGTCCATATAATACATCTGATAAATTTGGTCAATAAAAATGAAGATCATCAACAAAATAAATCATCCCAGTTCATGATAAGGAATAAGATAAATAGAGAAGTTACTGAGTTTAGAAGAAATTTCATGCTTGTGCATCTACAGACATGAACACATATAACTTTTGACCAGCAATTTTGCTGCAGGTAACACAATCAAAGCAAATCATCCTCAGTGTAAATGGCATTGGCTTTCTTAACTCCAACTACTTGGAAGGATTCAAAATTGGAGCAAAAATTTTCCTCAACATGCTAATGCAACACGTACAAGAACTTGTGATGGCTCTTCACTGAAACAGAGGTTTCTTCCGCTATAAACACGCATGGGCAAGCACACGTGTGCATAGACAATCAGTTTCCACATAATGTCCTATGACACCTTCAAATTTTTTGTAATCTGATTAATGTTCCCTTTTTACAAGCATCACAGCATTAGGCCTGCAAGTAAATTAGTAAGCAATTTCCAAAACACCCAAAGGGGACAATAGAGTGATTGGCCAAATAAAAATTCTATCATCCAGAGCATTTAGTAAAATAAGAGGTAACTAAAGTAAGAATTTACCTTTGTCCTTAACATTTCAATGTTAGCATTCAAAATTCTATTGTCAACAGTAGCCTCATCACACTTGTTTTTTATGTCTGTTAAGCGTGTTAGCAATGTTGTGCATTCATCCTTCAGTTGACCAACCTATTAGATACCTTAAGAGTTAAAGAAGAGCACAAATACTTAAGAGAGTGAATGAGACTGCTGAAGAAAAAGCATTGGGTAGACCTGTGCTTCAAGTTCATTTAGCTGTGCCTGTTTTCTTCTTCTTGAACGCCTGGCTGACTCTCGATTCGACTGCATCCTGAGTCATCATCATTACATCAGCATACAGTTGACAAAGGGCCATCCTTCAAATGTAGCAAACTAACAAATATGATATAAACTTAACTACTGAGGATTCAGTAATCCAGAAAACTTAGAGACAGACAGATTTCTCTTACACTGCCAAGCTAAAAAAAGGAGGGAACTCACTTCGTTATTCTGAACCTTTTGGCCCATAAAGCATAGTGGCAACTTTTCCAAGGAAACACCTACTACTAATGTAAGGTTTTGCAAGACAATATTATGATTGTACAAGTACAAAGTGATCTGCCTGACATTCATCCATCTCAAAATGATGTTTAATCTATTCAGCAATAGTAGGAGCAATGATTTTGTAGATCTCTAGTACTATTACTAACAGGAGAAACCAAAGGAAAGAGGCATATGAGAAAGGAAAACAAAGAGTATAAAGTAGCTAAATAGGCTTCTAAAACCACAGCAACCAAACCAGAAAAAAGAAAGGCAAGATAAGAAACCATGATCACCTTCTTGCCCGTCTTGCATCAACAGGATCCATATGTTCATTGGTTTCGGTATCCCCCTCAAGCTCATCATCGTCAGAATCTTCTCTCGAAGACCCACTAATCGATTGCCTAACTGGTACCTCTTGTTTTTTAAGAACCGAATCAGCTTCACTCTGCGCTTTTGATATACCATCACCACCACCTATAGCAGTCAAAACTCAGACATCTTCTTGCATATAAAGATGCTGATACATTTCAGAAAATAAAGATAGTAATCCGCGGAAGGAACATAAAATAAAATAAAATCCACAATTTACACTTGAAAAAAATCAAGAATATCATTTCAGTTCATTTGCCTTCAAAAAATCTATATCTATATATGTATATATAAAAGAAACAAAAATCTGACCAGAATTTTGAGATGGAGACTGAAAATTCTTGGCCGCCACTGGCCGTTGAACTTCAGCTAAGGAAGAAATGCCTTCTGCCTTTACATTCAATTCCTACCATTTACATTAATCATAATTAAAAAAAATTAATCCATCAATCAATTAATCGACGACACGTGTCTCCTCTCTTAATCTTACCCGAGATTTCGCGGCTGCAGCGCAGGCGAGATCCAGTTGCGACTTGAGAAAAGCGCGGTAGTCGTCTATCGCATCAGTTGACGCGCGATCTGACGGAAGATTCCGACAAGGAAGGAGAGGAGGAGAAAGTTCAGGCTTTTCGATCTCGACCACGTCGTCATCGTTAAGATTCTGAGGCTTAGAGGTCGGCGATTGAGAAGGAAGAACAGTGGCAGCGCTGGCGGAAGAGGAAGCGGAGGGGGCGCGGAATTCTTCAAGAAACTTTTCGAGCTCCCATTCCGACGCGCTTCTGCTGATTGACGCCGCGTGAGATTGCCATAACAGGTCAGAGAAATCGTCCACTGAAAATATGCTATTCATCTGATCGGATATCGTTAGCTTCGCTGATTCATAAATTTCTTTTTGATAGGTTCCTTCTGTTTGTTGATGTTGCAAATATCCCTTCCTAAATAATTTTTATTTTTGTTTGCTTTCTTCGTTGGTTCTAAATGTCAGGAAAAGAGAATATCGCGTGGTTTACGTTTCAAGGTGATTTTGGAATTGGGAAGCGCTACGTGTGCTATAATGTTGTTTGCATTGCGGGAGAGCGGCTCCGTGGACCTTACTTCACCTAAATACTATTTTCTTCCCAAAAAAATTACCACTTATAATTTTTACATTATTTAAGTAAATATATTTTATTCAAAAAATATATATTAAAATAATAATTTCTATGCATATTCTTAATAATATTAATAAAATAATAAATTTATTTTATCTAATTTAATAATTAATAAAAATAATTATAAATATTTTTTTATTTAATGAGAATGAATATATATTTGGGACATCTCAAAAAAAAGTAATGACAACCTTTTAAAATGGGGGAGTATGTGCGAACTCTTGAGTAAAGTGAATTTATCTCTTATTACATAAATAATTGTTTAATTGATTGATTCATATCTTATATAATAAATTCAATTCATGTTAGAATTCCTTTTTAATATATATTACCCTACTTTCTTAGTTTGGCATTTTGCTAGTTTTTTTTTTTAAAATTACAACGGGGAGAGTGAAAACTCAAACTCAAGATTAAATTCAAGTTGAAATATGCACATACCTAGCACTAGACTAAGCTTATGGGTGCGTTGCTACTTCACCAGTTGATGGAAGAGGCATTAAAATTTTTTTTTTCCCTATTTTCTCCTATTGGCATAATTTGTTTTTGTTTTTTATAAATCATAGTTTTTAAAAATTTATAAAAGAACACATTACATATGCATGATTTATCATATTTGTGTATCTTAAAATAACTTTTTAATTCGGAAATTGAGTAATTATATACTATATGATAAAATTTTAATTAATTACTTTGAGTGTAATAAATGAGATTGCCTAAATATCACAACATATATTTATACAAACATAAAAGGATTATAATTCATTAAAATATATTATTATTGTTATTTTTTTTAATACCAAAGGAAGATATTAGTAGTATTATTTGAAGGGATGTTCTAACTTTCTAGGTATGAGGAGAAAATTGCTAGATTTACATCACAAAACAATCACAAAGTGAGTGTTCTAAATGAAGAGAAAGCTTTGTTATTGCATAATCTTTAATTTTGGAACGTAACATTATTTTAATATGGTTTGGTTCATATCAAATGCTTCCTACCTAACAAAGATTACTATGTGATTAGTGCTTTTTGGAATCCATGCACAAATTATAATATACCATTTGTTGGAAGCCCCTGTGATACTCTCTAAGGACTGAATTGATTGCAGAGGCAAAGACCAGGCTATTTGGCGAAGCTAGAGTAGGTAAACAATACTATTGTTTATGAACTTCATCACACTTGCTGCCAGAAGAAGGTTAAAACGATAATACTACTAAGCTTATTTCTAGATTTCAATCACTAAGTTTAACATGCAAATAGGAGCTCATAAGACTCTGAAAGGAAATAGATGACTAGGGATACTTTAAATCGAATGAACTTCAGCTGCCTATCGCTAGGAAGCTCAAGAAAATATGAAGCTATTAAACAAATATATACATTATTGTTTTAGATCAATTTATTCCATTATCCAAAAGAAGAGTCACAAGATTTGATTGATCACATAAAACTGTATTCAAGGAAGTACAGACTTCAATGATTTGGTTAGATTTTCTAGTTCCTTCAACCCTTCCTCGGGAGATTTTGCTTCACCCAATAACTTCACCAAAGCACTACCTACAATGACACCATCAGCACCCCATCCTGCTACCTATATACACACATTAAAAAAATAAAAATTAAATTCAAGTGATAAATATCTATAATGGTGCATCGACAAATAAATTCATGGGCATCACTGTGTCCATGGCAAAGGACTGACCTGTTTCACATGGTCAGGTTTTGATATGCCAAAGCCAACTGCTACAGGCTTATTTGTTGCCTACGACGGTGGAAATGAAGCATGAGGTAGATGTGATTGAATCCATTTCTTTTAAAACATCCACCAATATTCAGTAATAATATAAGATATTTACTTCAAAGCATCCAGCATTTAGTTGAAGGGC
This sequence comes from Omphalea diandra, assembly GCA_949677035.1. Classification (NCBI taxonomy): domain Eukaryota; kingdom Viridiplantae; phylum Streptophyta; class Magnoliopsida; order Malpighiales; family Euphorbiaceae; genus Omphalea; species Omphalea diandra. The sequence goes on along the minus strand of CATIWR010075700.1, from coordinate 15,596 downwards.
AACTAATCGTATCATTTCTACCTTTCATTAAGCAACTAACCTTAATCCAATGATACTTCATGAATTTCAGTAGATGGAAAATACATGCCCCAAAGTATCGGACCGGTTAATTGATCTGTGGCTGTATATTAGTAAGACACTAAATTTAGAAGAGAGCACCTAAAGATGAGATTGAAGAACGAATTCAACTAAAGATTCGTCCTATATCACTCCAATTTTAGAAAGGCCTATAAGTCGAATGAGCATTACTCAATTTTATCTTAGGGTTCAGTCGATAAAATTTATGTATACACTGTATTAAATGGAAAACTCGACTGAAATTTAGACTGCTATGCTAGTATCAACCATGTCATCTATCAAAAGCAACTATGAAAATATAAACACAGACCTCTTTAATCTCCTGCAAAAGGGTCTGAACTCGGTCACTTACAGATGCACGGGCACCAGTAACTCCAATTGAGCTCACCTACAATTCCAGAAGAAATGGAGATGTCAAGGAAGATGTTAAATCCTAAAACACTCCATCTTTGTTCAGTTATCATAACTCAGTTATGATAAAGAGTAAAATCTTAAACACACTTACAAGATAAACAAATCCCTCTGATGCTTCAACAATGGCTTTCATTCTTTCTGTTGGAGTAGTCGGTGTTGTAAGAAGTACCTGATTACCAGCAATTTGGAAAGTAACATCAACTATATGCATTTCTTAAGCGGCAGGAAATAAGAGGGATTCATTATTGATTTCACACACAAACTAGAAGAATTAACTGAAGATGAAGACCAATATAAGCCACATTCCTTTTCAGCTACCAATCAACTAAGAAGTAAATCTTCAATGCAAAACATCAACATGACATTAATTAGGTAAAAACTGGTGTGAGCTATTAAGCCAAAGCCAATAATCATCAAAATGACTTGAGAAACAGAAAAGGGAAAAAAAACTGTGAGTTTCAAACCTATAACACTCTCACCATCTTAACACCACCGGTAAAAGATATCCATGTTTTCAAATTTTGGGATAGTGAAAGAGAAAAGGAAATTTCATTTTACTCCAAGTGAAAGACAAACCAGTTCAATATCATTCTTTACAGCTTCATTCCTCAAAAGTTCAGTTTCCTCTAAAGGTACATCTGGGACAACAAGCCCTGCAAATCAGTTTGGAAGCATTTGAATAATAGCATCATACTACTCCCGGGATTCACATGGAAAATAAGTGAAAACAGAAACAGGAACTACAAACCACAAACCATAAACCATGTTGCACGTATGCAATATGTGATTTTCTTTCCCACTTATTCAGATTCAACAAATGTCATAGTATAAAACAGAAAGTTGCCGGTTCCCTCCCTCTTTAATAAGAAGACACCATCAAAAACATCTAATCCGTGACCCAAAACAACTTGTTTATGACATTGATGAGTCGGCACAGTAATTCAAAATATGAAACAAAACACACACAAACACACACGCACACACAAAAAAAAAAAAGGACCTCAGGGCAAAAGAAGGAAGCATTCAGGAAAGCTAACCAAAACTCTTGCCAAGAAAGGAGATAAATTATTATAGTAACTTGTGGGAGACTTAAGCCACCTTACCTTAGCATTTAAGAACACTGGTTTAGTTAAAGAGTTCACTGCATATATTTGACACTCTTGATATCAGGCGTTTAAAAAACCTTAGGCAGATAAAACTTGTTCATTACCATGTATACCAACATCCTTCACAATGGACATGAACTTCTCAATTCCACGCTTTAATATTGGGTTGTAATATGTAAATAAAGCAATTGGACAGGATAACTGTGGAACCACCTGCACAGCAAACAATTGAAGTAGTATAAGCCATTTGAATGCAAAGAATAAACAGGTAACGCTGTAAAGCTGTAAACAGGGATAATGTGTATCTAGTAGTATTATTCAGCATTACATCCTCATTTATGTATAAAAGGACCCAAATTAATAAATTACTTGAAATTTGGTGTTGACTTTATGCATACAATAATGTCAGTTATAAAAATTTTGAATAGCGAAAAATTAACCAATCTATGTGACTCTCACTGCAGTAGATAATGGGTCCGTAATAATAATATGATGGTCTCACCTCCTTCAACATTGAAGTGATTGCATCAAAATTGGTCCCTCTCGCCAAGGAACGGGTAGCTGCCTCCTAAACAGTCAACAGGCACTTGTAAGAAAACTAAAAACAAAATTCATCCGACAAATAACACAGCATTTATTGGACCTGAATGACTGGACCGTCTGCCAATGGATCAGAGTAAGGAACACCCAATTCAATTATGTCAGAACCGCAGGAGTCCAACACCTTCAAGGCTTCAGCAGTGGTTGAAAGGTCAGGGTCAACAGCTGTGATATATGGAATGAATGCCACCTTCACACAAATATATCCTCTTCAAAACAAAATTACAAGACATTAAAAGAATTCCTTTCATTTTCCCCCATCAAAGTGAATTGCCCTAATTCTACTTTTTCCCTGCCCAAATCGCAAAATTATTTCCTTTCTGTTCTGAACATCCACAAATGCTCTTCTAACTCTATATCAAATTTGAATGATAATATCAGCACCCAAGAATCAATATTATCCTTCTCTTATTCTAATTTCACAACCAGCAAAAATACAGGGAATCACATAACTACTCAATTCAGCTTACTCTCAAAGGAGTGCATAAAAAGAGTCAGCCACATTTCCCCAAAGATAATTCGTTGACATCCCTTGCAATAACAACTCCAAATAGCAGTAACTGATAAACCAATCGAGTAACAGAACAAAACCCAGATAAGGAACAGAAAATAAAATGGATAAGAGAGCTTACTTTGCCTTGTTTTTTGAGATTGGAGAAGGTTGCAGCAAGACCAAGAGTAGATGGGGCTGCTGCAAGTGCAGCCATTGGCTCGAATCTTCTTTTGGTAGAAATGACGGTGGATTTGGAAAAGAGAAAGCGAATAGGGAGGTGGGTATCCGGTTTCTTGAGGTAAAGGAAGCTAGTTGTCGTTGATTTCAAGACAATAGCCATTACACATTGAACAAAGAAACTTTTTTTTTTTCTTTTGTGGTAAAAGGTTCGTGACCACCGCGCTGCTGTTACGTAAATGAATGGACCAAATGGCGGTGGGTTTTTAAAGTTTTGGTATTTATGATATGTCGCTCTGAACAAATATACGGGGCGTTTCGACTTGTCAGTACGGAAAAGGAAGATGTATCGTCGTCTCGTTGCCTGCCTTGTAGGGGGGATGTCCTTAAGCAAGTTGGCTCGGAGTAGGTGCCATCAATTTCTTTCCTCTTTTGAGCTGTTTGTTTCACAAAAAAATAAGAAAAATATTGTTTTACAAAAATATTTTTTAAAAAATTAATATTTAAAATATATTAATAAATATTAATTTTTAATTGATAATATTATAATAAATTTTAGATAATAAATATATTATATTTATATTATCTATTATTGAATGTAAAAAATATATGTTAAAAATAAAAAAATTGTATGAATTTCATCAATTATTGACTATTAATAATGGGTGCTAATAGTTAATGATAACCAATAATAACAAATACACTAATAATAAATATGAGTTCATATGATTTTTATTTTTTATTTAAATAAATTTATTAAAATTTAAAAATGACTTTCTCTTTCATTTTTCTTAAAAATAGTTTAGTTTTTTATTAATCAATAAATTTTTTCTTTGATCAATTTTTTGAATGAGTCAAATATCAAAATATAAAAAAATTTACAAAATAAATGGAGCATTAATATTTGATTAAAACAAAAAAAAACATGTTAATTAAGTCAAAATATTTTTTCAATATGAAAGAAACAATAATGGAATAAATTTTTTAATTAATTGATAGGGGAAAATTGTTGTTCTATATTTGTATCTTAATAAGGAAATAAATCTTTAAATTGTGACCTTAATAATTTGAACTTGCAAGACAATAGACAATAAAAAAGAATTTGACATAGCTCACTTAATAATATATAAGAGTAACCTTATATAACATGCTTAGATAATAAATATATATAGTATGATTTACTTACATATAAGTGTTAATATATATAAATCTATATATATATTAAGATTAAGAATATTTGACTATTTAAGAATGAATTACTTACAAATTAAGTTATTTTTTTAAAGTAAACTGAATCTTACCCTTCTTAGTTTTTTTTCGTTTTTTCGTCAAATACCCTTCTTAGTTAGAGTGATTGCTAAATATAGAAAATAATTAAAAAAAATGGGATAAGGTAATTGTGAATTTGAATTCATGCATTGCGTACACTCAATGATTACCAGATTTCCAATTGTAGACAAAAGAAATTAAGAAAAATATATGGAAGGTTTCTCTGACATCTGAAAATAAAAATAACGTTTGGTGGGCATTTGCTTTCAAAGGATAAATGTTTTAGTTTTGATTCAATCTATAAATCGATATATATATATATATATATATATATTATGTCACATCCTCTGATGGAAACTTATCAATACTATATAAAATTTTATCAAGTCCTATTAATTTAGGATACATGACAATTTATGCATTGTCTTTTTTGTAGTATCCATCAGCACTTTTCCATAAAAATAACTGTACTGTGAATCTTATGCAAAAGTGTAGCCAGAACAAATAAAAGAGTGAAAGAAAATTCTACGCAAATTATTCCTATATATATATATATATGTGGATGCTTCTTATTCTCTATGGCGTGTCCTTATACTTCCAATCCTATATTTAGGGTGAAATTGGATTATGGATTCTGGTAAAAATAATTTGAAAAATATTCAATTTTGATATTTGATTTATATACAAATATTTTATTTTAAAAAATTAAATTCCGAAAGTATATATCCATATTTACTTTTCTATCTCAAATAAAGAAAAAAAATTTCATGATTATAGAAAATTTAAAAGTTAAATAGATAATTGTGTCATTATATATTCAAAATAAGTACAATAATTATCAATTTCAAACAAAATTATTTATAATCAAACATGACAATATTATATTCTTAGAATTATTTTTCTAAGAATTAACTTTTGTTGAAATGTGATTCTAAGTAGAAATATTAAATTTCAATTATTAAATGCCCCTTAATAATTTATTTATTACAATTATAACTCACTATTTATTAATCAAAATTGTTACTTAATTAAGCAATCAAATCTTCTCTTAATTAAAAATAGGAGAGACTCACAATTGTGAGATAACTAGTTGTACTTCGACGCTTTGCACTAAATATATATATTTTAATATATTTTATATAGATGGTTGAAATGTAATAAAAAAATTATAAGTTTTTTAAATTTTAAAAGTTACTATTCTAATTTTTTATCTTTTCATTTTGTCAAATTAATTTTAATTGTATGTTTATTGATTTTTTAAAATAAATTTCATAATATAATTTTAACTTTATTTATTTAAGATATATTTTTTTAAAACCAAGGTACTCTCTTATTTATATAAAATTATAAATATTAATTTAACATAAATAAAATTTTTTTGTAATATCAAAATTGAATATTTTTCAAATTATTTTTACAAGAATCCATAATATAAACACACTCTAAATTCAGGTTTGAAAATATAAGGACATATATATATGTAAAATTTAGGTGTAAATAAGAAAATTAATATTAATTTGCTCATATATTAAGATATTTAAAACTTTTATAATTAATATTATAACTAAATGTTGACCCTTGAACACCAAGAATGAGAGAACACCAAGAATGAGAGGTTGAATTGGTGGGTAATTTGAACTTTTAGAAGAAACACACACAAATAAAAAGATTGAAGAAATAGTCGGAGAAAAATGAACACAATAAATTTCTAATGGTTTAGGTATTAACAAATTCTACATTTGCTCTCTAATACAAATTGAATGTTTCACTAAATCACCAGTGTTTTACAAGCTTACACTCAATTTAGTATTTAAACTTACCAAACCTTCCAAAATTTATACTCAAACCTTATATAAGTGTTGTTCTAAAGCTAACACTTAAACTTTTACGAAAATTTTCTAGGATTTACTCTAAAATCCAAACAAAAGTTTTTTTTTATACAAAAGACTCACTCTTAAATCCAAACCCAAAAGTATTTAAAACTCACTAAATTATGTACCAAAAAATAAAAAGTTATTTAACTTTCTTATTTATACAAAATTGTAAACACTAATTTCTTGTAAATTAACTTTTTTAAAAATTAAAAGAATATTTTAAAAATGTTTCATATGAGTGATTTAAAAAAAAAAAACTTCATATATGAAATACTTTTCAGATTTTTCACTGAAACAACTTCGAAAAACTTAACATACCTAGTATAAAAATTAACTAAACAGATATCTTAAGCCATGTTTACTTCGTGAAATAGATAAGAAATAGAAAAACTAGTTCGCATGGTGTATTTTTATTCTTAGATTAATTCATTCACTTTAGTTATAATTTTTTGAAAATAAATTTTAAATTGATAAATTACTAGTAAAATTTTTAAATTTTTAAATCAAAATTTGTAATAAAAATTAAATTAATGTAAAATCTTTTAAATTTAAAGTTTCTAATATGGCTATTATATATAGAATAAATTATAAAAAATCATAAAATTAGATATGATTTTCAAATATATCCTAATTTTTATTTTTTTTATTAATAAAATACATAAATTTTCATTTTTAAAATCTAGTATTCAGTTAGATTTTGAGCCTCTCAACTTTTTAATTAGTCTAATTATATCTAAAATTATTTTTTATTTTAATTAGAACAATGTTTTTATTTTTAGGTTATTTAGTTCTAAATTTTTACTAATAGATATAAAACATTAATTTTATGTATTTTTATTTAATTTTAATGAAAATTAAGGACAAAAATTAAAACCAATTAATTTTTTTAAGTCTATAAAATTTAACATTTTTCTTTAACTCAACAAATAAAATGTCTAACAACTAAATACCTTATATCTAATTAATTTTAATAATTAATTAAAATAGGATATATTTTTAGGCCTAGTATAGATTTAGTTCATTTTCTTACTATTTAATTTTAAATTTTTCAATAAATATAGAAACTAATTATAAATACTTATTAATAAAAATAATTTATAATTGCTAAAAAATAAAACTAATTTTAACAAATTTTCAAAAACTTAGAAAAATTAAAATCAATCAAAATTTTGCTCTTTTCTCTCAATTAAATAATATAATATTTTTTATAATTTACTAAGAATTAAAATAGAATCTTATGATTTTTTTAATTTCTTCATTTATCATATATTTAATATTAAATCATTCTAATAATTAACTTAAATAGTAAAAATTTATAAATATCATTATAACTAATATTTTTTATTTAATAATAAGGATAGTGTTGTATGTTGGTTATGTTAAAATTTGTATATATGTGTTGTTTAAATTAATTATTAAAAATAGTTAGATATTAAATATTTGATAAAAATAATTATGGAATTATATTTTGAATTTTAAAGTGAGTCTGACATTGCTATTTAAAAAATCTGATTTTGGAGCAAAAATTATAAGAGATTTTCTTTCATGAGTGATTATAGATTATTTCAAGATGAACTTTATGAGTAAAAAATTGTTATTAGCACAATATTTAGATTTTGATTTCTTTTAAAATTATTTTTTAGTTTCAAAACTCATATTGAAAGAATATATAATCAGTTATAAAAAAAACATCTCTTTTAATTTTTATCTCAAAATCTAATTTTTTTAATAATAAAGGCAATTAAATCTTAATAAATTCGAAAAAAATATTATATTGTTTGAATTGAGAAAAGAGTGAAAAAAAATTTATAATGAGAAAGTTTTTTGTTAATTTTTCTCAAAATTTTGAAAATTTGAAATTAGTTTTATTGTTTTAAAAAGTTTTTTAATTTTTCTCAAAATTTTGAAAATTTTAAATTAGTTTTATTGTTTTAAGAATCATAAATTATTTTTTAATATAAAATATGAAAATAATTTTTATATTATTTGACAAAAAAGATCAAAATAGTCTAAAAATAAAATTATTATTTTAATTATAAATAAAAATTAATTTTAGATCTAGTTTGACCAATTAAAAAATTGAGACCTAAAATATGTCTAGAGGGTGAATAGAAAAAAAAACAATTAAATTTATATATTTTATTAATAAGAAATAAAAATTTGAATATATTTAAAAATCACATTTATTTTTGAGATTTTTTTTAGTAATTTGATATTTCATATACAAAGCAAAAACAAATTTTTTACTAAATACATGACTCACCCTTTGAATTATTCACGAAGATATCGCTAGTTTGGACCTATTAATCATTGCGATCTCTACTTTTAATCTATTAAATATTTATATGAATATTGAAATTTATGTGAGTTTTCCATATTTATTTTTATAATTTTATTTATTAAATGATCATGCGAATCCTGTCTTCATCCCAGCAACACGTTCTCGTCGAACCTCCAACCCCAACCCTAGTCATCTTCGTCTTTATCCGTGCTCACCACTTCTGTACATTGGTTGTGACTTTGATCTTAATCTTGCAAATCTCAAACATTGTACATCTTTTTCCACCAAAAAAAGAAAAAGAGGCAAATATAATATTGGCATGGCAGTCAAAATCATCAAAAAGTTAGATTTCGAATCGATAAAATGATGGGGGTATAGTTTGAAATTTGAGCTTGACAACACTCTCAACCGTCAAGCCACTCAACACCACTTAGCTTAGTTTTCACCTTTAACAACGCCATTCAATATCATTCTCAGAACATGAATATGATTTTAATACTATTTGAGTTGCAAGAAATGTAGTTAAGAAATTTGAAATAATGGCCAAAACTGGATATACAATGACACTGCACGCGTCCACTGTAATGTCACCTTGGTAGTTTCATGATGTGAATTTGGGCAAACTTTGAAACCTTATGGATAGAATCTTTCGGGGCTTCTAGTGGGTCATCCTATATAGAGTAGAATTTGGCTTTGGAGTAGAATCCATTCAAATTGGTTAAATAAAAAAAATTTAAAATCAAATTTAATAAAAATTTAAATTAAATTGAATTAAATTAAGTGTATGAATAAAACTAAATATATGAATCGACTTGATTAAAATTTGATTTGATTTAAATTGAATTTTAAAACTTTTTAATATTTAATATAAATAATAATTTTGTAATATTTTTTCAAAATAAATAATAAGTTTTTAATAATATTTTCATATATTGTTAATATAAATAATAAATTTGAATAATTTAAGCTTGATTTAATATAAATTTTTAATTATTTTAATTTGATTCAAAATTAATTAGTGTAGTTCAGTTTAAATCAATTTTTTAATTAAAAATAAATTAAATCCATTAAATTTTTTTAAAAAAATTGAATCAAATAGAATTTATACAAAAATTGAATGAAAAACCAAATCAACTTTTTTAAAAAAATTAAATCAAATAAAATTTATATAAAAATCAAATAAAAAACCAAATTAGGGCATGGGAGGGGCGAGTGAGAAAATGAGGGTAAATTGCACAAACGATTAGTAAATTATCATCATAATTCTATTATGATAAATTCTTTTTAATTTTATATAATTTTATTATTAAACTTTAATAAGTATTGTAATAAGGTATTATTAAGCAAGTTTCAGCCAAATTGGCTGAGTTGGCAATTGAATATTCCACATCAGTTGTATTTAGGGCCCATTAATTACCTAAACACAAATTTCTTTTTCCTGCTTATTTTAACTTAAGTTAAACTACTTTTTTTTTTTTTCTCAAATTTTAATTTTTTTTACTTAACCCACCCTTTTCACCCACTCTTTCTCTCTCAAATTTATACGCCTTTATAATCAAAGCTGCACGTATGTTCTTTTTGGGTATCGGTGCTCATTGGTGGTGTGGATTGAAGAAGAACCAAGAAAGAAATTGAAGATTTGACAGTAAAATGAGAATCAATAGTACTCAAGATTCTTAATTTTCGTTGATCGTTGATTTTTTGATTTGTTGATTTGATGGCATAATACTTATAATTGATTTTTGATTTGTTGAAATGGGTAATCGTGGATTAATGGCATAATGTTTTTGTGAATAATAAGAGTTTGAATGATGGAAATTGGGAATGGTGAGTTTGAAGGTTTCTGATTTGAAAGTTAAAGTTTTTAGGTTTACTGATGGTTTAAAAAGGATAAAGGTATTTAGTAAATTAATTTTAATTTTTTTATTCAATTAGCAGAAAAATGACACAAAAATAGATGAAAAGATCTTTTAATATAACAGAATTAAAATAGAAAAATGTTTTAATATAATTTTAAAAATGAAAGATTAAATAGCATATGATATGGAAAAATCAAGAGGTGAGAGTATTTAACCTTAACAGTAAATTCGCTCATTATGGTAGAAAGGAAATAGGCAGAGCCGTAAATTAGTCAAGAAATGAACCTATTTATATAGAAAGAACACTATTAAGCAGGATAAAAAGCCACCCTATTGTCTCTTCGCTCTCAGTCCTCTGTAACAGAAGCAAACAAACGCCAAAAAGCTTAAAACTTTCAAACCCCAAAAAAATTTAAATATATATATATATATATATATACATGTACAAAAAACCGAATTCTTAGTTCTTCTCTTTCATGTAGATGCTTTTTTGGAGTCTTAACTCGCCATCTCGACTCAATTCGACTTGTCTGAGTCACGGTCCTGATGGCCAATAACTCAACGGAGACTCCAGCAGACGACTTCCTCCAGGAAATCCTCGGCCTTCCTAACTTCGCTTCGGCCGAGGCCGGCTTGGTGGGGCCCGACGGAGGCTTGTCTGGGGCAGCTCAAGCCCCGATGATGCTGCAGCTCAGCTCAGGCGACGGGTCAGGGCATATTACCACCCTCGGTGGGGCCGGCGGAGCTGGTGGGACCGGGTTTCACGGGTTTCCCTTAGGGCTGAGCTTGGAGCAGGGAAAAGGAGGCTTCTTGAAGCCTGAAGAGGCGACGGGGAGCGGCAAGCGGTTTCGCGACGAGGTTGTTGATGGAATAGCTACAACGGTGAAAAATGTAAGTCAACATTTTTACTTTTGTCGAAAAAAAAAAGATTTTGTGTTGAAGCAGGAAAGGAAAGGAAAAATGGTTTGATTCCTTTTGTTGTAAGTTTTGGAGATGGAGAGAAGATGAATAATTCATCATAAAGTTGTTTTTTAGTTTTTTAATTTTACTGTTGGATTGTAGCTGACTTATAGGAGGGGAAGAAAGGAGAGGAACGGTGCTATTGGAAAATCTTAAATGGTTTTTGGTTTTTGGCTCCGTGCTATATGATCAAAAGTTTGTGTGTTTTGATGAGTGAGAGACTTACATGTTGCATGCAGGATCTATTGTCTCTATGGGTTATTTAAGACTGATTGATAGCATTACAGTTACACAAAAGTTTTGATTGGTTATGTTTTAGTCGTCTGATAAAGACAAGTTATACAACAATAGTAGCAATTCATGTGGAAATAGGCTTAGGGGTCACGGGAGAAAATTTGTTTGAAATTTTATAGTCTGGTGTTATATTTTCTTCGGTAAGTGGAATTTAGAGTTGACCAACGAATTCATCAAGAGGGACTTTTTGCGACCGGTTTGGTAGGGAGTTGGCCTTTTTGGCTTTTGGACTTTTATCTTGGATGATTTAGAAAAAGTGCCGATAAGTTTGGTTTATATGTGCAGGCAATGGCTAAGAAATGAGAAATATGTGTAAAGTCTCTAATAAAGAGCAAAAGAACCCAGATTTTGAAGCTTTAATGAAAAGAAATTCTATGTCTTTACAAGGGAGTGAAAATTTAGGCACCTAAAAATCCATTCCAGTGTTTCACTAATGACACGTGATTAGCCTTTTCTTCCCTAGCTAGCCCCACAACAGTTTAATGATTTCTATCAAATCATTAAATTCTTTTACAATCGCTGATATAATAGTTAACAGTATGGATGCACTCATTAGGTGCAAGAGTTCTGATTTCAACTGAATCTATTCCCATCCTAACAGTGAAAGCAGTCAGTGTTGTGCTGCTAGTTCAGAAAAATGCTTATCTATGTCAACAAGCACTATAAGTAATAATCTTTAAGTCAATAAATTTTTGTTGTAAACTTGTAATTGGCACATTATTCTGGTTGAAGAATTCGCAAGTGTTAACTAAAGATAAAAATATTGTGATATTTTAAAATGTGTTTTCAATTATTGCTTTTCTTTCTCTTGCCATTCATATCATACCTTTGATTTTATAGTTTGATGTCATTTTTATTACATAACTGAGAATACATTAGTTAAGTTATTTTTGTTTGGTTTCCTTTTTGGCTTTATGTGATCAGAGGTGTTGGTGAAATGGTCTTACAATTTTTTTTTTTTTTTTTTTTCCTTTTATGATGTTTTGCAGGTTTTTCCTGGTCAACCAATGCCCACAACTGTGGCTACTGCCCCACTTCCACCTGCAATGCGCCCCAGGGTACGGGCTAGACGAGGCCAGGCCACAGATCCGCACAGCATTGCTGAACGGGTAAGTCTCTAATGTAGTAAGGAAAATGACAGCCAATATAAAAATAAGATAATATCATGAGTTATCTAGAGTTATGTGAATGCATTTGCATTTTAGATGAGAGAAATCTAATTCGAAATGCCAAAAAACTGATTCCTAGTTGGAGAGAGATCTTTTTGAGTAGGGAAAAAAAAAAAAGAAAAGAAAAGAAAATCTCCTACTGCTGTCATTTTGGTCAATCTGCTTGCAAACCAGCTTATTTAAAAGTTGTAATGTGGAGTACATAGTTTACAATTGAGTATTCATTCCCCGCCTGTTTCTTAGGCATATTTACCTTTGATGTTGACTGTCAGTGCCTTTGCTTATATTTAAAAATATCTGGCTGTTAGTGATTTTAGTCGACCACTTGATGGAACAGGAGCCATATGCTTAATTTTCACTTGTCATCCTTAATTTCATTGTGCTTTTCCATGTTTAATGGTAATTATACAATTACTCTTGATTCCTTTCAATTTGGCACAGTTGCGCAGAGAAAGAATAGCAGAAAGAATCAGGGCATTGCAGGAGCTAGTTCCTAGTGTCAACAAGGTCAGTTTTTTCTTTCATATGTTTATGAATTTAGTTGCAGAATGGTGTCTTAATTTCCATATCGTAGGTAAAAGTACTGTCATGTTTTCTTCTATGTTGGGAAGAGAAACAATGAACAATTTAGAGGTAAAAATTGTTAATAAATTCTTTCCCCACATTCATTGTAATTCTCTTTCTTAATCTAGATATTCCAAACGTTTGAAGAACTTATGAAATTGAGATAATACCAGTTCTGAAACCTTTGACAGAACTCTATTGTAGCACTGACGAATTGATTCCAAGATACTTAAATTAGTTGATCACATACGGCCTTCTCTATGTTAGTGCTTCGGGGTTTCTACTTGCTGGTGCGTGATGCTACAGCCTAATAATAGAATGCATTAAAAATCTCCTGTGTTCTTATCTTTCTGGCTCTGGGTATCATCCATACCACAACACAACCACCCCTCCTCCCACGAGGCAATGCACAGGATTTCCTGATGCAGATGACTTTTGGTCAATGTCATAGATTTTGGTGGTATAGCAGTCAAACTTTTACACCAACAGACTTCTTGTAGGAGCAAGGTTTAACAACCTTAATACCGAAAATTAAAAACTGAGAAATTTAGTCCTTCCTGTTATGCAGAAAAATTGAAAACTAGCAAAGATTTCTGTGAATTGACCATCTGGAGAACCCTCTTAGCTAAACTAAAAATATTCCCTTTGTTCAAATAGAATAGAATGCAATTTAGCGATATAAAAATAGTTCATTTTTATAGAAACAGCTTGTGTTACACATGACACGGCTGCCCTGCGTGATCGCCTTTGTTTCTGTTGTTTATAACTAATTACCTGTCCCTTGTTACTGTATCAAATGCATACAATCACTCCCAGTCCCAAATTGTGATGTACATAATATAGAATTTCTCGGCCTTTTATTGAATGCTGTTATACCCTTAAGGTGACTGTTAAACAATGAAGAATTATAAGAACATAATGTTAATGTATCCAAGAAAATATTCTATATCTGTTCCATGCGTTAGTATTTTTATAACTCGCAGCTTACTTGTATATTAGAATAAAAAATGAACCAAGTGATAGAATTTTAAGATGTTATTAAAAAAAAAGAGGATAGGGAAGAAGGCAAAATTTCACCCTTGGCAGATAAAATTAGAATTATTTGTGTTTATGGCATGTATATACTTCGGATTAAGTTTGTTGCTTCAATTTTCAATTTGGTGATTTAATCAGTTTTGTCCTTGCTGGAATTAGTATTTTGGTTGATTAAGGTTTTTTTTTCCTTTAAAGCATAATGCCTTGTTCTTTCCTTTGTTATTGATGTATATATTGTCTGTTCAGACAGATAGAGCTGTCATGCTTGATGAAATTGTGGATTATGTGAAGTTCTTAAGGCTCCAAGTAAAGGTATTATAAATTATAGATCAACTTCCCTATTAATTTGGAAACCTTATTCAGTTGTTCCTTTTATGATAAGACTGTTATTTCATACTTGTAAAGCGAACATAGTTCACTTCATGGACCATGTATGATTCTATCATAAATGTACTCTGTTCTGCTTACATTCCATGAAGAATATTGTTTGATAATTTTACACATTCCACGTTTCCAAATTTAATTTATGTTCAAGTGCTGTTGATTATTGTCAAGGTTCTAATTATTGCCAACTAATGAATGATGTTGGTAAAACTTATTCTGTCATTCAATGTGAGCACACTTCTCTGCCAGAGTATTGATGTAGGAATAATTGATGCTGGCCTTTCACTCTAATTATGAATTTAATGCACAAATTATTCTTAGAGCTACTTTTGTCGCCATGTTCTGGTGCTTGTGTGTTGCCATGTTTATCTCTCAAACTAGCTGTCTGAATTCTGCAACAACATTTATTGGTATGTAGTTGACGACTATGAGGGGACTGAACTAGTTTCCCACTTCGTAGGACAGGTTTATATGCTAGTATATTTTGATAAATGGCTGCCTCCACTAGAGATGACAAATTATAAAGTGTACACAACCTAGCATAGTTGAATTATATTGATGCTATGTGATATGGAGTTGACTGTTCAGTGACTCATTTGGTAGTGCATGCCTCATTCATATTGAAGAAATTGAGCGTGCATGAAAATGGTGATTGTGGTTGTTGAAATATTTTAATTCATTGTCCTTCCTTTTGTTTGACTAATGTTTCTTTGTCATTAATAGGTTTTGAGCATGAGTAGATTGGGGGGAGCTGGTGCAGTTGCACCACTTGTAACAGACATCCCACTATCATCACTTGAGGTAATAAAGAAAAGATAATGTTTGTGGAGGATAATGTATGTTTCTTTTTCACATTTATGAAACTGTGGTTCTTCCTGATATATAGGATGAAACTGGCGAAGGTGGAAGAAACCAACCAGCCTGGGAGAAGTGGTCAAATGATGGCACAGAACGACAGGTAGCTAAGCTCATGGAAGAAAATGTTGGTGCTGCCATGCAGTTTCTTCAATCAAAGGCTCTTTGCATCATGCCAATCTCA